>CATKHM010001246.1:0-10538 GCA_949751825.1 Blepharisma undulans | reverse complement strand
AAATGCTTTGCCCTTAAATTTTCAACATCAAAATTCAAATCTTTAATCTCGTTTGTTGCATTTTCTGATTTTTTTGATAACTCTTTCACTCATTCCAACTCCTTTTTATAACACTCTGCAAAATTCATATCATAAGTTTCGTCTCAGCAGTATGAGTTTTCCTTTACAGTATCCTCCAAAATTGTGTTCATCGAAATCTTGTATTTTATTGCCAATTCATTTTGTGGGAAAGTAATGCATATTGGTGTTAAAATAAGGCCTGAATTGGATCTTTTCAAATTCTTCACAGGAGTGTTTGAAGAGCACCTCTTTCTTTTCAAATAGTTGCTAAAATCCATACTTTTTTATATTCTTTTTATAAATATGAAACCTGGGCTGCTTTTAGGTATTTTGGGAGCTGGAGAGAAAGGTCTCCGAATAGCTCTCCTTGCGAGTCGCAATGCAAAATTCAATGTAAAATTGGTTGATACCTGTGAAGAAAATTTATCATATGCGAATCTTTCCATTGAAAACTTACTGATGAGTATGCAAATTTCAGAGACAATTTCTGATAAAGAGCTATATGAAATTCCTCAACGAATTTCTGTTTCAGTTAAAATAGATGCTCTTGAAGCATCTGATTTTGTAATTGAATGTATGCATGATGATTTAAATGCAAAGCTTACTGTAATTAGAAACCTGGAAAACATTGTTAGAAATGATACTATTATTGCAAGCACTTCTGCGAAGTATCCAATAACACAAATAGCGCGTGATACTCAGCATCCAGAAAGAATAGTCGGATTATCATTAAAATGAGTAGGTTTCAAAAATTGCTTAGAAGATGGCCATGCTATTATAAAGCCTGGTCTTCAAACATCTCATGCCACAGCTCACAAAGCCAAAGAATTTGTTGAATCTATAAAATTTCAACCTTCATATGTTTGCGACAATTTGGGATTCAATAGATATAGAGATATGTATGCCTTCATAAATGAAAGCGCATACCATGTTAAAGAAGATTTATCAAATATCAAGGACATTGACGAAAAATCAAAATCAGAAATAAAAATCCCATTTGGGCCTTTTGAGCTCGCAGATTTATTAGGGCTTGAACACCTATATGCAATATTAGAGAAATATTATCACAAACTCGGAGATGAAAGATTCAAACCTTCAAAAATCTTAAATAAATACATATCTGCTGGATGGACTGGGAAGAAAGCAGGTCGAGGATTTTACGAATACCATTAAGAATAATCCCAGATAAATAGGAATTAGAATAAATTGCTATCATATTTACATTAATGCTTTTTCTTAGAATTATCAGCAGCATCAACTTTTCGTTGAGGAAACTTTTGAGTTTTCGGCCTTTCTGAAGCAGAATTATTTGAATTAATCTTTGATGCTGTTTTATTTCTATATAAAGGCTTTGAATCTGTAGTTTTTAATCTAGCGGCCCCTTTAACTTCAGCTTGGTGACTTATTTCCACAGGTTTTTGTTCCTTTCTCTCAGGGATAATTTCATTTGATAGTTGTTGATCTCATTTATTAGAATTGATGGAAGAGTTGACTCAGTCTCCAGCCATAGATGCAAATGAGATTGCTTTTGGATTTTCAAAAGACCTATGAATGAGAAGATTCTCAACTCTGCTCTTTGGAGTCAAATCCGACGCTCCAGGTGTTTTGATATTCCTTGGAGTCATATCAAGGCTCATTTTGCTGTTTGATTTTCTCATTGGCCCATGATAAGAATTTTTACTTTTTGTTCTTTCGTAAATCATTGGTGCTATCAGTAATTGAGCTGTTTTAGATCGGCTACTTTCAGTTGTTACAGTTTGCTCTAATAATATTCCATATTTCTTTTTAATTGCTGTTCAATTAAACTTTCTTTTTGACCATAGCTGCTTAATTCTAATCCACAGCAGTTTTTCTCTGATCTCATTAATTTTTTTATCTTTTTCTTTCATTTCCCTTACATTTATTTTGCATTCCATAGTTCTTATCCAAGAAATTATCATTTTAACAGCCTTATCTCTGAGCAAGAGCTTCGCTTCCCTTAATTTATTTACCATATCTCTAAATTTTTTCCTTTTCAAAAACCCTTTAACATGCTTTTGTATCAAAATCACTTTATCAATGATTCCTCTGCCAAGCCTTATATAAATATTTTTGACTTCTCTATCCAAAAATTCAATTGATTTATTCAATTTATTTTTCCATAAGTCCATCATTTTCGACTCAATTCTTTTTCTTGCTATAAAGCCTCTCACATGTTTTTGTATCACCAGAGCAGCGTTATTATTTTTTACTCTTAATAATTCTCTTGAAAGTATGATATCTTTATAAGATCTCAGTCTCTCAGTTTCTTGTTTGATTTCATTTTCTATTTTGCTTCTTTTAGATCGAGCTATCTGAATAAAAATTTACATCTAATGCAGTCGCGAGCTTATTTCTTCTTACAGCTTCACTACTTTTCAGCCTAATTGGGCTTGATTTTTCAAGAGAGTTGTCTTTAAAAAAGCGATCAATTGATCGCTTTGTAAATTGACTTGATTTCCCAAATCTTGATGTCAAACTAGGACGGTTAGGAGAGATTCTGAAATTTCTTTTAGTACTGAGTGATGGAAGGATTTTCGTTGTCGTTTGTATATATTCAGATGGAGGTTTTTGAATCTCGCGAAAACTCAAATTCAAAGTAATTTTGCTTCTCAATGACATAATTATAACTAGAAATCATTATTATTTAGCAAAAATTCAGACTCGGCCATTGTTTTGAGAAAAATCTGATTATTAAAATCTTGAATATATGAAAAAACAGAATAATCATAAAAGCAGCTGCTCTCTTTCAAGAAATGGAAGTTTTGATGTGCTGGAAGAGCTCGAAAAAACAAAATTTGAGATTGCTTCAGTTTTTAGTCCAATTGGCTCAAAATGTTCTTCGCCTCTTTTTAAAAATAAAGCAAAACCAATAAGGATTAAAGAAAGCCCTTACGGTAAGTTACCAGCTATCAGTGTTCATCGAAATCCGATGAGCATGATCAGTGGTAGGGAAATTAATGCTGAATGAAAGAAGAAATACCAGCATGTCAACAAAAGCAGACTCCATCAATGAGCTGTAGCGAAAAGCATTATAGATAGGAATATAAATCTCAACAGAGCTGAATTATTTTTGGAAAATCATGGAATTCGGTTTTCTCACTATTATTCCAATTCAAGTGTATAGCTAATATGACTTGATTGGCTTTCATAATAAAAATATTATCTTAAATAAGACTTTATTTTGTAATCAATCAAAATAAAAAAATTAATTTCACATTTTTAGTCTTGAGGCGAAATAAGAATAAATCTTTTGTGCAAATTAGTTAGATATGCTAAATTAAGTTACTCTAAAATATACAATTATCTTTAGTCGAATAGTCAATGCAATAATTAATCCAGCATCGAAATTTTAAATCTCTTTCCTAACTAATTATTTATACAGGATAAATAGACGCGTAAGATTTTTTTAAAAATAAATAAAACATCATATAAAGAGTCATAAAGTTATTGGTATTTCAAAATTAATAGGCTTTCTCACTGTAGACCTCTCGGGAATATTCCCGAGAGGTCTACAGTCAGAATTTTAATAAAGTTTTCAACTAAAGACATTAAATTAATTTCTAATTACAACATTAAAATTCAGTATTTTCTACTCTATCTATAATTGGATTTAAAAATATTTTGCTCAAATTGTAAATCGATTTTCAAAATCTGTGAGCAGAGAGACAAAAAATGATGCTGAATTAAAAGAGAAAATTTTTAGGTACAATACACATAACTGAAAATTGTACTATGAATTGTGATGCATTTGCAATTAAATACATATTAGTATTTGCCTCAATTATTTTTAGACTATAACATTATATTCTTTGTTTCATAGATAAATATTGGATTTCTCACTTCAATTTCATAAAATTTCCATAACTGACTTTAAAATTAATAAATTGACATTTACAAAGTGATTTTTACTACATTTTTTAATAAAATATACAAAAATTATAATGGCACTGATTTTTATTTTCTTGGCTTTCTTCTTATGCAAACCAATTCACAGTGCTACAATCGGCGTAAAAGATGGGAGTATAGATCCTGGGATGATTGTTTGACCTCAAGACACCTGATTTAATACTCCAATTCAGCTCTTTCAAACGGCTCATGGATTATCACCTGCAATGAAAATTTACTTTAGACCTTCCACAACGATTCTAAATGGCATTCTCCAGGTTATTATTAATAATCAACTTTGAGGATCGTTTTCAATGGACATAATAGGAAATCAAGACAATATTATTTCAGTTTCTCAAAGTGATGATTGATGCGATGGCCCTCGGATTGTTGGACTTGTTACCAAGTCTTCAATCGCAGGTCAGATATATGACGTTAACTATGTCTTTTCATTTTTACCTATAAATTGCTGATGACAGTCTTATGGAAGTTTTTCAATTCAATCTGCAGGCAACTCTAATAGTAATAAAATTGGATCTCCAATTGAACTGCTTTTTATTATTGATCTTCGAATTCCTTTATGAAAATATGATACAATTGAAATTACACCTGAAAGTTCATGGGGGATTTCTGCCAATATTAGCTGCAGTTCCGTTAGCCCTATTGGAAAAGAAAACTTCCTCTACGGTCTTAACGGAGACCATAATTTAACATGCGTATCATCATCAAGCCACAATCCTTGAAATAGTATTTATCCAGATAATGAAGGGGCTTTGCAAAGAAGCGTGTATATTTATGGGATTGATGATGTGTATCAAACAAGCTGAAGAGCTATAATAAGGGTTTCTGGATTCACTTTACCTTTATTCACTCAGACAAGCTCAGTTTGGAGCATCTATATATGAAGGTGGGGAACAGCTTATTGAAAGGTGCATGATGATTCACAGCTGGATATAAATATTCTACCAGGGTCGTTAACTTTAAAAGAATGAAAGCCTATGAGTTCAATTCCAGCAACTGAAGTTGCAGAAGGAACTACGATATTTACAAAACTCATTTTTGAAACAAGTCATGAAATTCCCAGAGATGGCAGGATTACCATTAACTTTAAAAATGTTGATATACAATCTCCAATATGGTGACAAGATCTCAATGGAGAAAGTGCTGAGAGTGGCAAGTGCTATTTGAATACGTATATTAAAGGAGCGAGCTGCTATATTACGAACTCTACATCAGCTTGAATCTATATAGGACAGGTTAAGCAGCCTCCCCGCGTGTTTGAAATAACATTTCTGACTACGATTTCAATTGAAGCAAAAGTAGCGTCAGTCTTTAGCACAGATAGCTATCATAGCAGCATGATTGACTCTTCTTCTGATTACTTGTTATGGCCTGTCAACGTTACAAATGCAGCTATGAAGACTTTGAAATATCATGCCTATAATTCGATTATTTATCCAAATACAGATAGTTACTTTTCAAAAGGATACTATGCCAGCAATCTCCAAGGAGGAGCGATTTTAGATCGTAATTATTATTTATTTTTCATGGCGCAGCCAGGGGTTCTAAATCAATGAAATGAAACCACCTTGCTAAAAATTATGATCCCATTTTCAGGTTCTTCTGTTCAGCTAACTCAATCTTATATCGGAGGCTCGTCTGTTGATTATTATGCTTGTGATGATTTGACTGGAAGTACTAGTGTGACAATAAACACATACACTGACAATTTAAAAAATTATCATAGAATTATTCCTGGGAACTCTGGAGAAATTATTGTATATTTTAATAATATAAGCCCTGGCTGTATTCCATTTGGCAACCAGTATTACATTTTTGGCTTTGGTGGCCCTTCTGATTCTTCGTCAACAACCATTTCTCTTCCGATGGTTCAGTCCAACTTGGCAACTTTTTATGAAATTTGGGCAAAAGCAGCAACAGGGACGCTTGTTGACATTGGAAGCTATGTTTTTTCTGTCATGCAGACTGCTCCTGTGAGTTTTTCTCAGTTCAGAACGGTTCCACTTTGCATGGACATAACACCTCGCATTCCATTATATCACATTTTTACTCCTTTATATGTTGGCTTTGATTTCACATCAAATGAAAAATTGTTTCAAATCCAAATAGATCTCTCATATTACATAACCATCAGAGGAGTCGACATAGGAGATACTATTCCAATTTACTCGAATGCTACTGCTTCTCTTAAGGCTACAAAGATTGGCGAAAGCAATCTCATAATTACAGGGCTAGGAAATCTCACTACAAAGTCAGCACCTGTAGAGGTTTATATTCCAAATTATACAAACTTTCAAGCTTGATTTGGATCGACCTCATCTTTGTTTTATGTAACTCCAAAAGATCCATCAACGAAAATGATGATTTTCAGAATAGATTATAGCACATGGTGAAGAGATTCAACGAAATTTGGAGCCAAACCGGCAGTTTTTGAATCATTCGAAGTAGGTGCGTCTGGTTCCTTGAGCATTACAAACTTGATTCTGCAAAATACAAAACCTTCTTCTGGGGCAGGAGATTTCATTGGGGTTATTCTTCCTCAAGGGTTTAATGCAGTATCAGAAACTCTCATCTTGGGAGAAGTTGAATGCCAGAATTTATTAAAAACTTTTCCAGGAGGAGATTATTTTGACGGTTCATTCATAATAATTAAAGGAACTGAATCTATTTTTTTATCAAACTCGACTGCAAAAACTCTCACCATTCTTGGGCTTAAAGCAGCTAATCATGTGTCTGCTCACTCTCCTACACCAGTTTCTATGGGAATGTTCCTAATAAATTCACAAAATTATGGCCTTGGGACAGCATGCGATGCATCTTATACATTTAACATTTATATATACCCTGGAACGATTTCATATAGCTCTTGCCTGCCACTTTCAATCCCAGTAAGAGGGCCTGATTCTGTTGATGTGACTATGATTATTACATTTAACACAACCCATGAGATTCCTGGGGATGGCATTATTCATATTTCTTTGGATTCTAGCTGGAAATTCACTGATTCTGGTTCATGTTACTCTCCTGATTTATATGATTATGATTCAGATACACATGTGGAATGTGTTGTAAATATCATAACAGGAGAGTTAGAATTGAGAGGATTTTCTGCAGTTTCTATAGGCGCTATTAGAGTTTTTATTGATCATACTCTTCCTCCAGTTTCCATTGGCTCTGGAACTGCTAACTGTGCACAGGTGATTTACACTCTGGATTCACATGGAAATTATATAGATTACGGAGCTCATCTTAACCAGAACGTAGTCTTGACTGAAAGTACTTCTATTGGCAAAACATCTCAGCTTACTGCTTTCGCTTATCCTAATATTCCTGGAAAAGTTGCTGATATTTCTTTAGCATTTATCCTTACAAAAATGCTTCCAATTGGGAGCATTGTGCAAATTTTTTGTGGATTTGCCCAATGGATTGACACTGTAATATGAATTCAAGAGATATGCTATTCTAGTTTTGATTATTTATCATGTAAATATATAGATGGAACTGTTCAGCTAATTACTAACGTTCGAATTCCTGCATTAACGAAGATTGAAGTTTATATTGAATCCAACTTAATTTTGCCTAATTATTCCGGGCAAACTTCATCTGGAATCCAGATTACGACCTATTGAAATGACATTATAATTACAGCAGATCCAGCTCCTGGATTTCTTTTTACTATTGGACCCAAAACGACATCAGTTGTCACTCTTTCTTCTATTGCATTTAATGGCATTTTAAATAGTGGACATATGACTTCGTATACTTTTCAGTTTACTTCCACTGAATCTGTAGAGATTGGGGACTATTTTGTTATCCAGTTTGCTAAAGCATTTAATCCTTATATAGGAGATGTCACTTATAGTGATTGCTCCCCAAATCTCATGTACCTTCCTTGCAGCTCATCATCTCTTGGCAACCTCATATGCAATCCTGATCATTGATATCTGATGGCATCTGGAATTGGCATCAATAAAAACCCTGGCGATCCTTTAGATATAACTATAGATAGAATCTGAAATCCGGCATCAGCAGCTTATACTTTCAATATCTTCCATTATAATGCTCAAAACTGAATAAAAGCTTATGGATACTCAAGCACAACTTTAGGAGTGGGAGGAGTGCCTAGT
Organism: Blepharisma undulans; assembly: GCA_949751825.1. Lineage (NCBI taxonomy): Eukaryota > Ciliophora > Heterotrichea > Heterotrichida > Blepharismidae > Blepharisma > Blepharisma undulans. The sequence continues at coordinate 2,424 of CATKHM010001246.1, read as the reverse complement.
TTAGTTGATTTAAAAAAGGTGAGTCTAGATAACCCAACAATAGGCGCTGTTACGAATTATTACTTTAAGATTCCTGAAGTTGGTTGTTATGGTTTTACAATTTTAGTATTCTTTCCAAGTGCTTATAATTTAGACGACTCTGAAATTTCTTGCTCTTATATGTTTGTTCAAAAAATTGATGAGTATAAACCTCATGACTGGGCAAATGCCGTTTGTAGCTGGAATAAGACTTCTGTAAGAGTGTACTGCCCACCTAATCCTTATTATAGCGGAAACGTTTTCATAGTTAGAATTCAAGGCGTTCACAATCCTGAATGAGGATATAAACGAAATGGAGGATGAGATGTTGAAAATAAATCAATTTTTGGAGATTATTCATTGTGAAGTGACAGGTTCAGCGTAGCGCTTTTTAGTGGTAACCAAATCATATCAATGAGCTCAAGATCACATACATTTTTAAATCCATCTTTTGTAGGTTTCAAACTGAATGATACTGCAATAAGAGTCAACGAAGACATTGATAAACCTCAAAAGATACTTAAATTGCTGCCAGGGCTCCAGAGCGAAGACCTTGAGATTTCAATGCCTTTAACTTGGCCTCTTAAATCGAAATCTCTGGTATTTACTCCTTTGATAAGCTTCAATAATTCCAACACTTCAAAATTACTATGCAGCTCAGCTTTTCATAATTGGACTATATGACAAATGGGCTCTTCATTAACTTTTAGAATTTCTGTTCTTTCTGATGCACCTCCAGGATACTATTATATTGATTGAAACCTTAATGAAGTCTTGCAAGAAGGGGTTTCAGACTCTATATATCAAACTAATGCTCAAACCATTATTGAAGTATGCAATAAAACTTCATCTGTTATCCCTATAGAAATTGCTCAAATCCCAACTCTTTTTATAGGGCATACAAGCATTCCGATTGCAGTAAAAATATCCAATTCGCCAGCCCGTTATATAAAAATAAATTTATCTATAAATTCAACAAGCACTGATATTTCGCTTGTCCCAAACTCTCTAACTTTCGAGGCTGATATAAATATCCTTTATTTCCAAATAAGCATATCTTCAAGTTATAGCACAGATCAATTATCACCAATATTATCGTTTGCCCTAGAAGGAACTGATTCTGAAGCCTTTATTTGTCCTTTGCCAATAACTCTTAAAATTTCCTCAAGTGTTTTACAAGCTTCTCCTGAGTTTATGATTTCTCATAAAATTGTAAATGGGAATGAAGCAATTTTCAATGTCACGCCAAGCCAAAATGGAGTGCTTTATTGAAGCATTTCTTGTTTAACAAATAATTTTATTCCTGACTTTAATGATCTGCGCTCTTTATGTGCTGATCTTGTTGAGAAGAACGTTAACAGTTCAACTATAATGGAGCAATTGATAAGAGATTATAAAAACACTGAAATCGATATTAACAATTTGAAAGGAGATACTGATGTGTATTCATTCTTTAACAGAATTTACAAGGAACACTGCTCCAATAAATGATACTCCTCTGAGGTAGTGTATACTAACCAAACAATATCAATTGATTTAAACTGGCTGATGAAGGGAACATGATATACATTTGTTTCTTATTTTGATAATAGACTTGGCAATAACCCTCAAAAAATCATTAATTTTACAACCCCTTCTTCTCCAGAAATTTCTGTAATTTCAGCAAACTTTGAGACTGACGAGTTATCATTAGATCAAGGAAATAATATAAGATTTTTGATAGCAAAAAGCATGGGTATTAATCCTTCATGACTATCAAATGAAAAATTATATATAGAGCCAAGCTCATTTAGTTTTTCATATGAAATTCTCTATGACAGAAGCAAATCATTATACTCTTCATCATATATTTTAAACAATTTTAACCAAAATCAAGCAGCTAATGATATCAAAATTGCTGTAGATCAATCTCCCACATTTAGTGTTAGCGAAATTTCAATCCCTTCATGAGAATTTCCGATTGTTTTGTCGAGCATTAATCCCAAAAATGCAACTTTTATTGCAGCATCAACGAGCAATGGTAAAATATGCACTTCATGCTCTAAAATATTAAGCAAAAATCCTACATATGCATGGCATATTATAAATAAATTAGATGCCAATTTTAATGAGGTTCCTGGAACTTGTATTAATGTTTCTGCAAATACTAATATGTCAATTATAGTAACTGAATTATCAGAGTGAAATACTTACTATTGCTATTTTACAGCTTGCAGTGATTTTTCATTATGAAGCATTTGCATGGATTACGAAGACAATGCACCTTTGCAAGAATTTGCTATTAGCACTACAAATACATCATTCAATGGAAGTATCGATTGCACAGACAAAAATTGCCAAGTTTGTTCTGTTCAAGGCCAATGCTTACAGTGCTTCCCACCAACTCATTATTTGGATAGTTCAAAC
>CATKHM010001245.1:0-10548 GCA_949751825.1 Blepharisma undulans | reverse complement strand
CAAGAGTTGGATAAATTCACTGAAAGAATTAAAAACGATTCAACTGTATTTGGATGCTCGACAATAGATATAATGAATTTAAAATCAAAAAAATATCGAAAAACAAGTGTATCTTAATCGTAGGAGAAGACAATTAATATGGCCTTAATATTGAACATTTATTTTATGCTAAATCGAACTATTAATTTCTTTTATTTTTAATTTATATAGCTAAATATCTTTAATTATCTGTTACACAATTAAAAGCAATGAAAATTCCATAATTTATCTAAATAAAAAATAATTAAGTTCAATATTTCAATAGTTGAAAACTGATGATTTTATTGATTTATGAAAGATATGAATCTAAAATCCAATAATTTTTATGGCAGAAGGACCCTTTTACGACTAATCCCCAGTCAATTTACCGACAAGTGTTGCTTTTTGGCTTGGAAAATATAGAAATTAGTATTACTTACAGTCAGCAGCTTGAACGAGAAAGGGCAAACGGATCATAATAAATTTAAATCCAAATATTGGTTTATGAAAAGAATAAGAACTTTAGGACATTATAGTATGCTTATAAATAGGAGGGGTAATCTGATAACTCCAGAACATATGAAAACAAATTTTTTAGATGCTGAATTCTGGGCTTTGAGATGATCTTCAATAGAAAAATGTTGGAGTTTTATAAAGATTGAGCAATATATATACTTTCTCAAAAAAAAATCAATGTTAAGTAAACTTAAATTGTAAAAAAAAGTAATTTCTTCATCACTCTTTTCAGCCAAGAGAGTCAGTTTTTATATTATTATTTTCTTGTTTTAAATAAACACATAGCTATTAAAATTGCAAAATCTCTATTGTTTAAATTTTTAATTCTCAAAACTATTATTAGTTTCAAAATTTTTCTAATATTAGAAATGGTTTATCAAATTGATCTCTAAAATTACAGAAAATCCCCAAAGCATCGCAGCTTCAGCCAAAGAGAAAAATTGGCAAATAAGCATTTAAATACTCTCCAGCTCGAACATTTAGCAGGTATTTTTAAAATACACCAAACAACTCCATACAGAAAAAATATTGAGACTGTATTTGGTATTTCAAAATCCTATACTTGCTCAGAAAGACTGATGAGCTTAAGCAAGCCCCGCGACCTTCTAATTAAAAAAAGCAATACATACAGCTCTTCAGCTGATCTCAAAACTAATGAAAAAATTATTCTCCCCAAAATTTCAAAATTAAAGCAGCAGCCAAACAATGAATATTTAAAAATTTCAGAAGAACTTGATAGATTTACAAAAAGAATCAAAAAGGATATTACTTTATTTGGATGCGCGACTGTAGATATCATGAATTTAAATCTCAAAAAGTACTCAAGATTAAGTGTACCTTAATTTTACTAGTTAAATATTTTAAGAAACAATGACCCCATGAGCACCTTTCCAGATTCATCTGCTTGAACGTTCTTGTTTACTAATTTTGGTTTTTTTCTCAATTGGACTTAAATTTTGAGAGTTTTTCTTTTCAATTTCTTCGCCTTTAATTTCAGAGTCTATTTTACCATTGTTTTTATGATTTGATGTAGTTCTTCCTCTTACTCTTATTTTTATATCCGCATTGCTTTGCACGCGAACTATTTCTTTTATATAAGACGCTTTGCCTGGACTTTTATATTGATAGCCTCTTGCCTCATCTTCAGGGCTTACAGAAAATTTTCTTACATGCCGCCTCTGATATTTTTGCACTTTCGATTCTATTTCTTCATTATTATCTGCATTTTTTTCTTGAATTTTAACTTTAAAGAAATTTTCTTCAGGTTCAATAGTTTCATCTTCTTTGATATCGTACAATTTGTTTGTTTTTGAATTTAATTTCAAAGTTTTCATTCTTGGCTTCATTCTAAATGGCATTGATTCTGAACTATTTAAGGAGCTTTCCTCATAGCAAGAAAGAGTGCTTTCACTTGTAGTAGAATCTCTAATCAGTGCTTGTGATACATTTATATTATTTCTTGAACTTTCAGTATCTCGAAGAGATACAAATCTTTTAAAAGTTTTTGAGTTTGAAACAGAGAATGATTTATCTTCTTTAGACTTTACAGGACTAGCTGACTGAGGCTTATTTGCTCTCTCTAAAGCAGAGTTTAATCGGAGAAAATGCCTATCAATTTTTAATCTGGATGGCAAGTTTTGATCAGTTGCTTCATTGTCTTTAAGATTGGATTCATTGTTTGACTCAATTGAAAAAACTCTTGTGCCATTGTGAGATAGTGTTGATCTAATAGACGGCTGAGACAATTTTCTTGTTGGTGATCTCATAATCATTCGAAACTGATCTTGATCCATTGCAATTAAGGTTTTATATTTATTAGACATTGCTTAATTTGCTGATCCATTTAATTTATTTTATGACGGCTTTTATTAAAAAAGATAAATCTTTACGAATATTAAAAATAAATTTGAATCTCAAAATAATTATTTGTAAATATGGATATAGTTATACTTTTAATACTTTTTTGGAATTTAAAATAATTTAGCATTGTAATTTTTTGTGTAATTTTGTGATAAAAATGCTGTTAATGTTTATTTAAAATTTAAATGCTTTATATTGTAATTTTTAGTGTAGCTTATAATAAAGATTAAAAACCTTCATTATTAGCTTTGATTTATGTTTCTTTTATAAAGACATAAAATGTATTTTATATGATTAGATAAATAAAAAATTAATTTGTATCTTTCCAATTCATGAGGTTTTTATTGAGATTTGGTTATTTATCCAAAAATATTTAATATCAAAAGAAATATAATATAAAAGCATATAAAATATTAGGTTATTTCTTCTATTACTTAATCCTAAATGGTCAAAAACACAAAATAATTAAGAATTCTTATTTATGTACAGATTAAATATCGTTTAATATCAAACTTATACATTAAATTATTTAAAACTAAAGTATATATAGAATTGCAATCAGATTTTTGCACTCCCATTTAAATTCCAAAACAAAATCCCTTTAGTTGACAGAGCATAAAAGACTTACTTACTGACTAAGGGAGGCAAGTTATAATGATTAAACCCTATTTTTTAAATTTTTATTTATGCGTTTTATTAAATTTTAAGCAGATTTTATATTTTAAAATAAGAAAAATGCAATTGAGATTGTATAGATTCATAGCATGAAAACATGATTGTTAAATAATTTTCTTCGTAATGGTAATAAATATTTTTATTAGCCAAAACTTTTGAAAATTTATTTATTGAAAAATGCTATAATTAATTTAATGATAATTGATATAATATTAAATATAAGATATTTGTTTAGTTTATGTTATAATATTAAAAATAAAGGATATTGCTAAAGAAAAGAGAAAAATATTTAAAATTTTATCGAAAAATTCATTTAATTAACTTATTATTGTTGCATTATTTTCTAAAAATCCCATTAGCTCCTTTCCATACCCATTTGTCAACTTGCTTCTTTTCACTTTGAATTTTTTGGATTTCAGAGTTCTTTTGAATTTTTAGAGTAGAAGCTCTTTCCTGTGAATGATTAATAATACTTCCTCTTATTTTGATTCTGATATCAGTCGAATTCTTTGCAGCATTAAACCAATTAAATCTCTCAGGCTTTTCTTCTTGTGGCTGAACGTTGATTTTTTCATTGTTTGTGTTTATTAGAAATGCTTTAACTGCCTGCTTTTTAAAATTTTTTTCGTTTGAATTTCTTGATTCATCGCTTTGACTTGCGATTATATTTGAAGGAGTTTTGAAAAATGTATCTTCTGAACCAGTAAATTCATCTTCCTCGATCTTATCCAAGTTTTTCAGACTTCTTACATTTAGCTTCAAAGTACTTACTCTTGCAGTTCTTCGACGCTTTCCTTCTCCAAAAACTTTGTCAACATGATTGGTATATACCTCTTCTTGTGCAGGTATTGGATTTAAAGTGATAAGTTGCAGATTTTCTTGGCTTTTATAATTTGGCTCTTTTATCGAAGCAAGCGTTTTAAAGGTCTTTGATTTTGAAACGGAAAAATTTGTTCTCTCAAAACTACTTATGTAGTCTGGAGATGAGCTGGGGCTATACGATTTTTTTAAAAGCCCTTCAAGATTCTTTTCAGACATAACACTTCTAAGCGTGCCCTCTCTGGCTTGCTCACTTATTTTTTCAATTTCTTTTTTTTCTTCAATTGATAATATTCTTATTCTTTCCAATTCAACCGCAATATCCTTTACTGGTTGTGATAGCTTTCTGATAGCTGATCTTATTCTCACACAAGAGCGATCTCGTTTCATCTTCTATTATTATGTTTATAAACGGATACCATTTTTGATTAAATTAATGCTCAATTATTTTAATGATTTATTTTTCTTTACTTTCATCTAAAATTCTTTCTAATTCTGCTTTATTTTCGTTTAAAATTTCAACGAGGTTTTTAAATTTCGGAAAAACTGTTTCCATAGGACTTATAAAAGGTTCAATTAAATACGTTACAAAATTTAATTGTGCCTTTTCCAAAATGACCTTTTCTCTATCACATGTAGGAGATATTGGAATTCCAAGCTCTTTTTCTTTATCTCCCTGCATGAAAAATTCTTGGTTAATTAATTCAGTTCATTTATTGCTTATTTCAAAAGGTCGAAATGCATTATTTAAATCACAAAAATGCATAAGAAGCTCCATAGCGGCATTTTTCCCTTCTTCAGAAGATATTTTTTCCGCATCAATTAAGCCTTGAAAATGATTTATATGCTCGAAATGCTTGCTCATATCCGTGGCAAGGACTAAATCAATGATTTTCTTCCTAAATAATTTTTGTAAGCTGGCATCCATATTAATAAAAATATTCATGCTAGGTTTCATAGTCAAATTGAAAGCAGAAGATATATGAAAATTTTCCAAAACTGCCTTATCATTATAAAGCATAGCTAACTTGTGCTGAGTATTGACTAAAAATGCATTTGTTAGTCCTGGATGTTGATAATCATGAATCGCAGCACTCACATAGCAAATAGCAATTTCTGCAGGAGAAAAATTGCAGATTTCTTTGGCACCACAGCTGTGTATCATATAATGAAAAGCTTGAACAACATCTGCAGCATGTGTTGAGTTATGATATGGGTTTTCGGCTTTATATCCAGACTGTATTCTTAAAATAAATTTTTTAAATTGCTGTTGTGGAACGTTTAAAGTATTGAAAAAATCGAATTTATTAAAAAGATGATTCATAATAATTTGAAGGCTATTTTGGCAATTTTCTTCAGAAAATTTAAAAATATCAAATTCAAATTTTTCAAGCTCTTCAAGATCCTGGCTTCCAGTATTGATAGATGGCTCAGGTATTATCTCTTGAGGATCAATTGGACGAGCAGTTTCGTCTAATTTTAAGCTGAAATTTCATCCAATTAAGCTTATAGCTTCATCTTTTTTGTCATCAATTTTTTCTTCTTGATCAATTATTTCATAAGAATTTCTGCACGTGGACCTCATATATAAGTCTATATCTAGCATTAGCTCTTTATCATTAGCATTTGATGCTAGTTTCATTGCTTTGCTCATTATTTCGTTTATTTTCTCAGAATTTAGAGGAGTTGAGTCTTCCACATGACTAGGTGATCTTTGAGTTTTTCTTATTGGTACCAGCATGTCATATAAAGCGATATCAGCTAGAGTTAGCTTGAAAACAAAAAAAATACCTTTAATTCCATACCTATGCCTTATATTAGGTCCTAATAATTGGCATATACTAATTAGTAAGCAGACAACTGTAATAAGAATATTGAGAAGTTTCGGAGTTGTAAAAGTAATTGACTATATAGATGATACTTTGAAATTTGATTGTATATGATACGAAAAAAGAAGACATATGATTATCAATAATGATAATTCAATGCAATTTAAAGCCAAAACTCCATCATCATTCAAAGCTTCCTCAAAAGATGCCCATATTACCACAACTGTTTCATAGCATATGTAAAGAAGCTTTAGCGTTTTCACGATCAATCTGATGATAAGTGCAGATTTCATATTAATTTTTTTAATAAAAGCACAAATTACATAGGATTTTGTTTAGCAATATTTAATTAAATTTTAATTCCGCATTTTTCTAGGAAATACTAAAAAAGGCTAAATATGCAAAAGGGTTACTGTGTTAAAAAACGAAAAAATTTGCAATTATTCTTATTTCAGTAAACTTTGCAGATATATTAATTAAAATAATTCATATAAATTATCATGCTAATAAAAATAGAAATGCGATATATTATATAACTATTTGTTAACATATGCAAAACTTATAATATTTTCTCGATACTTGGATTAAATCAAAAATCACAATTATATAGACACATTCTTTCAAATTAATAAGATTTTTAATACAATAATGTGTTGTAAGAGCAACAATTACAGTAAATTAAATGAAACCTCTTCTCAACATGCAATTTCAATAATCATTGAATTTATTCAGCCACACTTTGCATTTATAAAAAATATTTGCATTTATTTATCACATAATAAGTAAAAAAGCCAGAAAATTCTGAAAGTTTCGCTGAATAAAAATAAAATTTTAATAAGTATGACGGTAAAATTCAATTAGGATTTCGAAATTAGCATTCCAAGAATAAATGTTGTACACAGCAGCTCTGAAGATTTTTCCCAGACCAGCAGCAATTTGGAAACTGAAAATAGATCTCTAAATCGACATAATGTGAGTGTAGCTAGCCCAGAAGAAAAACCAATGCTTGAATCAGACAATATTAATTCGACTGACAGAAATAGAGTTTTAATTAGGAATGTCCCTGTTCCTGATTCTCCTTATAATGATGTATGAAAACGTGCATGATTTAAACTTCAAGTAATTTTTGTTCTGAGAGCTTTATCTAAGCATGTTCATCTATATGGGCATCTATCTTCTCCGAGAATAACTGATAGGATATTGTCAATAGAGCCGGAAAGAAAGGATACTTTTGGAATGGAAGTTCAAGTAAAAGAATCGCTACCTTTTTTGATTATTCATCCAAATACTAAAGCAAAAATTATATGAAATATAATTATAGCGGTTTGTTTAATTTATTGTGTTACAATAATGCCATTTGCCATGGCATTTTATGAGAGTAATAGCTATGATGTGTGATTTTGCATTGATATGACTTTAAATGGGCTGTTTTTTATAGATATAATAGTACAATTTTTTAGTGCATATTATGATGCTGATGGAATACTTGTGTCATCAAGATTTAAAATTATTTTCAAATATTTGCTAGGTTGATTTGCTATAGATGCTGTTTCCTGCATTCCATTTGGCTTATTCGGAGTTGGTAACCAATCTGGAACCTCAAATTCTAACAGTATGATCAAGCTTTTACGTCTTCCAAAATTATACAGACTTGCAAGAATTACCAGATTAGCCAAAATGATGAAGCATTACAAGCACAACTATATTTTCGAAATGTTTCAAGACTTCCTAAGCCTTAAACATACCGAAATGCGTCTATTTAAATCATTTTTTACAATCATGCTATGTGTACATATAATGGCTTGTGTATGATATTATTCTGCAAAAATCCAAGGATTTGACCCTCAAACTTGGGTAAACCGAGGAGGTTACCAAGATTCTGACATCTACACACTTTATATTACTTCAATGTACTGAGCAATCGCAACAGTTTGCAGTATAGGATATGGTGATATTACAGCAGTAACAAATTTAGAAATGATTTTATGCATCTGCTGAATGTTTTCTGGGCTTTATTTTGTGTCATTTACTGTTGGAAGCTTGGCATCTATGCTTGATGGGCTCAACACAAAAGAAAATATATTGAAAAATAAATTAGCTGTTATTGATGAATTTGCTATTGAAACCAAACTTAGCAAAGGACTCAAATATAAATTACGCCACGCATTAAAATATTCTACAGAAAAAACAGGATTTTCTTGAGGAGACAAAAATAGCATATTTAATGAGCTTCCAAAGCATCTTCGTTATGAAGTTGCTCTTGCAATGCATCATGGAGCTGTAAGAGATATCATTCTGTTTCAAGATAAAGACCCAGTAATTGTGGCTTCCATTGTGCCTTTTCTTCAGCCAATGTTTGTGAATTTCAAAGACTTTATTTACCAAAAAGATGAATTCGCTGAAGAAATTTATTTTTTAATAAGAGGACGTGTAAGTTATGTGTGCTGGGACCAAGCTGTGGTATATTCTGCACAAATTGGGACTTATTTTGGGGATATAGAAGTGGTTTATCATATACCTAGAAAATACAGCGCAAAAGCTGTGAGGAGTTCGGAGTTGTTAATTATGGGGAAAAGCTTAATAAATACAGTTAGAAGAGAATTCCCTGGGATGTGGGACGAAATGACTGAAGTTGCTGAAGTACGAGATGCGTTAAATGAAAAAACGATACTGGAAATTAAAGAATGCAACTCTATAATGAAAGAAGGAAAATTGTTTATGATTGATCCGGCGAATTTTAAAGATAAAATTGAGAAAAAATTAAAAATGAAGAAAGCCGAGGATATTCAAAAAAGAATCACTGAGATTGGATTTCATAGAGTTTCTAAACAAAAAAAATTAACATATGGAGATCTTTATGAAAAATTAGAAGACGCACAAAATTATTTGGGAAGCTTGGAGAAGTACGTAACAGATTATATTAGACTTTCAGGGCTATCAGTAGGACAATCACCAGTGCCGCACCGGAAAAAGTCTCAAAGAGATTCATCTTTTGGAGATCATTACTCATATTTTGAATCAGATGAAGAAAGTTTTAATGAAGAAGGAAACTCGCCATTACCCTCAGGATAGGCTATTTTTCAAATAATTTCCAAAATCGATGCAGAATATATATTGATCCATGATTGTTTTATGGGCCTTAAATAATTTTATATTAATTCTTATTTGCATAATTTTTTGTTTTACATTTTAAATGATGGATGATCTTATGATCCAAACTGGTCTGTATAAAAAATTTCACTTCTCTGTGGCTCTGAATCTAAAAGCACATAAGAACTAATCGTTGTTCCATTATGCAGGGCTATTTTTTTCCAAAATTCAAAAACATATTTCCCACATAGTAAAATTTCCAACATTTCTTTAATAGTCTCACTGACCACAATTTTCCCAGGTTCTCCATGGCTTTCCATTTTATTCGCAATTTGTACATCAGTTCCATATATATCATACCTTATAAGATTAGTTCCAGTGATTCCTCCAATTACATTTCCTACATGCAGCCCAATCCTCATATTCAGTTCTGTCTGGTTTTTTTCGTTGACTTCTTTAATAATGTTTATCATTGTTTGAGCAAAATCAATCATCGCTACACAGTCTCTTATAGGGTCTCTGCTTTCTGTTTCATTTTCGTTATAAGCCATAGCAACATAACAGTCTCCAATTGTATGGACTTTATATATGTTATTTTCAACACAAAATTTGTCAAATCTTGTAAAAAGCTCAGAAAGCATCCTTACGACTTCTTTTGGGCTGTTTTCAGCAGCTCAGGATGTAAAACCTACAATATCTGCATAAAGAATTGGAATTTCGTGAAGATTGTCAGTGATTATTATTTCTTCTTTAAGTTTCTGGTAGACATGAGGAGGCATCATTTTTTTATTCAAAGTTTCAGTTTTTTCATGCTCTTTTTTGGAAATTATTTTGAGATTTGAGAGTTTGCGGATTCGGAATTCTCGGTTGTAGATTATGTATAAGAGAAATCCAGTGTAAGCTAAGGTAGATAATATAAAGGTCGCAAATTCTGGCGTTTGGTTGATAGAAATGAGCAGAATTCGAAGCGAGCAAAAGAAAATCGCAGTTCAAAAAATTTCTCTAAAAATCAATTGGCTGCAATGGGTAACCAAAATCATATGATAATAAAATTCAATGCAAAAATCATTTGACAAATGACCTCCAGCAAAAGATAAAATCATCCCTGCAAAAGTATAAGCACAATACACGCAATGAAGTATTCTTGCGAATGCTTTTGTTTTATAGTACTTTTTCATCGCAATAAGCATTATTATATAGGTAACACTCTCAAATATAAGTTTCGTCATCATCGCATAGCTTCCTTTCGCATACCTCGCTTTAAATCCTTCAATAACTGCACAAAAACTTATACAAATAGACCCTATAAGCAGTCCATAATGATAAATAGGATAATTCAGTGTCCTGATTTCATGTCTAAATCCTTTTTCTTTCTCATCATCCACAATTCCACAAAGAAGCCATTTTGATCTTAAAGAAAGCTCCGTATTGCTTTTTTTGAAAATTGAGTCAGCATCTTGAATATCAAGTCTTCTAAATAGTGACGATCGTTTCCCAAGAAGCTTTTTTTGACTATTCTGCCTAATACGTGGCAGTGGTGACAGCTCATGACTTGAATAATAATTTTGAATTGGACCGTCTCGTGTGGGACTTGGGAGCTCTCCAAGCTGGGTGGAAACGCTCACAAGCCAAGTCTCCATTTCACCTTTGCCTTTTACTTGGACTGTTTTTGAAAGAAATTCAAGACCTCTTTTGTCAGAAATCATATTATAAGTAGCCATTGAAATTTGGATGGAATTAG
>CATKHM010001244.1:0-10564 GCA_949751825.1 Blepharisma undulans | reverse complement strand
TCTTGTTATATTGTGCATTAGCTTCTTCATCTCCTCCAGCTATCCTAAGCACCAATTTCAAGTTTCTAAGCCCAAAATTAGCTATTTTGTGGAGTTCATCTACACAATCAAAAGTAGTGTATTTGACACCTAAGCTAGAAATAGCCCTGAGCTCAGCTGGAGACTTAAAAGTTTGTGCACAAATAACGTCTGTTTCGAAATTTATGCTTGTGTGTTGAGCTGCTAATTCTAGTTCTTTTCTGCTTGCACAGTCAAACCCAACCCCAAGAGACGCTAGCTTTGAGATGATTTCAGGGTCTGGATTAGATTTTACTGCGTAATAAGGCCTAATAGAAGGAAGCTTCTGATACCATCTGTCTAAAAGAATCCTTAGTTTAGGCAAATTATAGAGAGCGACATTAGTGTCTGTGAATTCTCTGTTTTGCAAAATGTGATTAAAAAGATCTTTAGTGGAGGACTCATTATTGAGATTTAGCTTCCATCCAAGATTATCTTTAATAACTTTGCTCATTTTATTTCACCATTGTTATCCCAGGTTTTAATCTTATATGGTTAATTATTTACATTAATGGATTTTTAATATTAATAGATTTGAATCTCCAAATGCAAAAAATTGGTTATTTCATAAATTACAGATTTGGATAAAAATTGAATTGCCCATTCAAATTTTAATTAAATCTGACTATAATTCAAATCGAAACTCCGCCGAACAGTCGTTTTAAAGTTGAGACTCATTAAAATAAAAATTCGTAATTAAAATTCAATTATAAATTCACTGTTTTGACAATGATTAAAGGTAATAGAATAATTAATTGATATTATAGATATTTATAATTAATATGTTGCCAACTGTGAGACGAATAGGATGCAAGCGACTTCTCAGTTTTAGATTCTCAAATGCTAAAACTCCAACAACTCCACATGCAGATGATTTGTCTGAACAAGTGGCAAATCTTCAAATGGACATTAATGTGCTGAAAAAAATATCATAATGGCCTGAATCAACCTGCTAATATCATCAAATCCGTTCCTGATAAAGACTCAGAAAAAGTCCCTAAAGATGCTCTTGCAAAATCGCCGGTAAATGGGGAGAAATTTTCTGGGGGGTAATTTCATTTAGTACCTTTCTTTTGTCATGCATCAGCATATTTGTTTGGATGAGACTTGGAAAGATTGAAGAAAAACTTGAAAAAATTTGATAATTCAGGCGAAAACTTGGGTAAAAAAACTGATAACTTGTTCGAAAAGTTGGATAAAACAATTGATACTAGACATAGTGACTCAGAGCAGCTTTTCAATGAGAAGAAAAAACTTTATGAGGTTGGAAGCAAGCATAAACCGCTTGGAAACCAGATTTATGAATTATGCAGCTGTATCTCTTTGCCTTTATGGAATAGTTATTTATAAGGTAAGTTTTAAATAATCATAAATTTATGAAAGATTTTCAGAGATAGAATGTAGGTAAATCCATAGTTGCCAATGATCTTAATTTTGACTGGCTTTCATTTTATCTGCTGTAGGCAAGCAATAATGGTTTGCTCTCTAGTAGAGTTGTTATTCAAATTTTATCAGAAATAATAAATATTTAAATGCTTACTCCCTCCTCCGTGGGAATTAGTTATAACGAAAAATAATAAATGCAGCATAACAGCTATTTAGATTTTTTACTATAATCAGAAATAATCTATTTTAGTCACTGCATCATGACTCTTGCTCTCTTCCGTACCACTGTAAAACATCTAAAAATCCTGAAACTGAAAAATAATTCCCAGCCTCATCAATAACTGTGATCTTTTTCCCTCAAAAACTCCTCAATACCACAATTTATATAATTCGCTGCATCACTAAATTATTTCTCTAAAAACCCTTCTTCAAAAGTTACTGGCTTTTTGGATTGCTTTGTAATAAGGATTTGTATTTTTGATAGTGTGGCCACGCCTACTTGGCAAGCCCAAGCTGAATTGCATATTCAAGAACTGTCCTATATCCGCTTTTTAAGACTCCAAAACTTTTGTTACATTGTCTATTACTTTTTCATCTCCTCCACTATCCAAAGCGCCAACTTCAAGTTTCTAAGGCCCAAATTATTCTGGAGCTCTTCTACATAATCAAAAGCAGTGTATTTGACTCCTAAACTAAAAATAGTGGTGACTTAAAAGTTTGGGCATAAATAACGTCTGTTTCGAAATTTATGCTTGTGTGCTGAGCAGCCAATTCTGGTTCTTTTCTAATTACGTAGTTAAATCAGCTCCAAGAGACACTTATTTTAAGATTTAGATTAGATTTTACTGCATAATAAAGTCTAATAGAAGGAAGTTTCGGATTTATTTGTATATAAGAAGCCTAAATTATAGAGAGCGACATTAATGTCTGTGAGTTATCTATTTGGAAATGTGATGAGAAGATCTTTGGTGAAAAATCATTTTTGAGATTAGCTTCTATCCCAGGTTATCTTTAATAACTTTGCTTATTTATTTCAACATTGTTGTTCCAGGTTTTAACCTTATCCTGGTTAATTATTTGCAATAATGTATTTCTAATATTAGGTAATATTATGGCTTTTTGGGTATTTTAAACATAAATCCCATATAAATTTTATTATAATTTTTTGCTATATTATTTACTTACTTAATCATCATAAGTGTATGCTTTATTCAATTAGCACTCTCAAAAATTGAATAGTTGAGAATTTTTTTGCATTTTTCTTTGTAAAACTTATGCTATTTAGAATCTAAAAATAAAGTTACACTTCGTAAACTTGATAATTGGATTAAAATTACTATAAGAAAATTAATCTCCGTTTTATTCAAGAGATTCCAGTGAAATTTTATGGAGAAATTTGCTGAAAAATTGTTTTGAAACAGAAAAGCAGAAAATTTTCTTTTGGTTTTTGGAATTCGGCGCAGAGTAATAAATTTGACTGAGTCTAAATAAACGATAATTATCGAAAACGAGAAAACTAAAAAATACACATGCTTTTTTGGCCATGTTTTTCATTTTAATGCAGAAATTTACCAAATTTCATCGCCCTAATAATAAAAATGTTGCATCTTCTTGCAATATCAGTTTTCTTTTTAGCTGTTCAATCCAAAGCTACTTTTACAGAGGAAACCCAGCACAACACTCAAAACAATGATGATCTTTTACATTCTGTCATTGAAACACTTCTTTCCAAAGGCCCTATTTCCAATATCACCCAAACTGAAGAAATTTTTCTGAATTCCCCAAGACACCTTCTGGGATCCTGCGGACAAGGATACTATAATGCCTCAGGCACCTGCCATCCTTGTGGAGCACTATGTTCATCCTGTGCTGACACAACTGGGATATGTAACGTATGCAACGACACAGTCAAAATGACACTGAATCAAACTGATCACTCCTTATCCTGCCAATGCATAGGCAATCAAGCGCTCAACCAAACAAACTGTACCTGTCCTGAAGCTACTTTCTTTAATGGGACATACTGTGATCACTGCAATCAAACTTGTGGAGACTGCAATAACCCACACAACTGCACCAAATGTAGAGACCCAGTAATGATACTTACAAGAGAAGGAGACTGTATGTGTCCCAGCAATGCGTTTATGAACTCAACTTTCCAATGTCAGTTATGTCCAAATGGAACAGTTTTTAATGGAACTGTATGCACTCCATGTAACAATTGTGATGATTGTATAGACCCAATAATGAATAAAACGCAGGAAGGTTTTTGTGTATGCCCTAACAATACATTTTTAAGTCCAGAAGGACATTGTGAAAAATGTGGAGAGTTGTGTCATTCTTGTATTGATAAAGACCATTGTTTGGAATGTGTTGGAAATTCCACACTTAATGTGACAGCAAATTCAGCTATTTGTCAGTGTCCTGACAAAATGTTTTCTAATGGGACTGATTGTGCTCCTTGCCAAAATTGTACAGGATGTTTAGATCCTATGATGATTTTAACACTTGAAGGAAGCTGTATATGTCCAAATGGGACTTTCTTGAACTCAACTGGCCATTGTGATAAGTGCGGACCGTTATGTGATTCTTGCACAAGCCCTACTCATTGTTTGCACTGTGTAGGAAATTCCACTTTATCACAGAACTCTACTTCTGCTGTTTGTCTTTGTCCAAACGGGACTTATAATGATGGGTTTAGCTGTTGGCCTTGTGATGGATTTTGTGGTCACTGTTCAGACGATATAACATGCCTAAATTGTTCTCATCCTCACATGTTTGTGAATGAATACAATGTTTGCCAATGCTTAGAAGGCTTCTTTTGGAACGAGACTGACTGCCAGCCATGTGGAAGAAATTGCAAAAACTGCACAAATGCAACGACATGCAATGAATGTATGGACAAGTCAATGCATCTCCTTGATGACCATCCAGGATCATGCTCTTGTGGGATTTCTACATATGATAATGGAACAGATTGCTTACATTGTGGGCACTTGTGTGGAAACTGTACAAATTCAACTGTCTGCTTGTCCTGCATTGATCCAGATACTATGAGTTTTAACAGCACAGACCTTGGCTCTTGTGTGTGCAATTCATCAATGGCAGATAATGGTACTTCATGTGAATTCTGCCCTCCTGGGACTTATTTAATTAATAACACATGCAAAGCCTGTCAAGATCAAGGCTGTGAAGTATGCTCAGGATCAGGAACAAGCCAATGCACAAAATGTTTTAGCACTCATATACTTAAAGATAAAATGTGCACAGCTTGTCCTGCAGGAAACTTTTCAAGTGACGGGACTACATGTATTTCATGTGAGGACACTGGGTGTAGAACTTGTAATGGAACAGGAACTGGCCAATGTTTGCAATGCACTGATTCACATAAGTTTATATTGAATGGAACTTGTGCAGACTGCCTTGATAATTCTTTTCCAAATCTTGATGGAAAAACCTGTGGAAGATGCAACGATACAGACTGCAAAACTTGCCATGATGGAAGACCTGGACAATGCACTGAATGCTTGACTCTCAACAACTCTATAGTTAACGGAACTTGTTTACCATGTGCTCCTGGGTTCTTTTCAAATGAAAATGGATTTAACTGTACTAAATGCCAGGATACGAATTGCACCGCATGTGCAGGACCTGGATTGAATAATTGTACTATGTGTAATAATCCTTATTTCCTTGACCATAAGAACTGCACGTTGTGTCCTCAAGGTCAATATTCAGATGGGCTTCTCTGTCATAAATGTGAGGATAGCAACTGTACTAAATGTTCAGGAAATGGCACAGAAAGCTGCTTAGAATGTGAGGCAAATCTTTATTTGGTTCAAGGTATATGTCAAACTTGCCCTCCAGGCAACTTTTCAAGTGCTGGAAAATGTGTTTCATGTGGTATAGGATGTGACTTATGTGATAGCAAATCAGTCTGTCACAACTGCTCTGATCCAATATTAATGATAAACAACAATAACGGCACTTGCTCATGCATCAAAGGCTATTTTATGGACAATCTTGGCCACTGCAAGCCTTGTCCTGGATTATGCACATCTTGCTCTTCTAATACCACTTGTGATAGCTGTGTCCCTACAGCTAACTTGACTGCAAATGGAACATGTGCTTGCGGCGACGGCTCTGGGTTACAAGGAAATAGCACTTGCAGCCAATGTCCTAATCTTTGCGCCAAATGTTCAGATTCCAATAAATGTATAAATTGTGTCCAAAATTCTCAATTAAACCAAAATAGCCAATGTGTCTGCTCTCAAGGCTATACTCAGCTCGGAAATAACTGTGTCGCTACATGCAACAATCTCTGCACCAATTGTGACAAAAATAATGGAAATAGCTGCACTTCTTGCATAACAAATGCTGAATTATTAAAAAATACATGTGCTTGCACAGCCCATTCAGTATATGATTCTACTTCAAATTCTTGCAAATGCAACGATGGCTATACATTAGTTAACAGTAAATGTGTAGTCTGCAAGAATTATTTCCAGTCTTCAGATGTTGTTGATAGCTATTTCAACGATCTTTTCACCAAAATCACTGTAGTTTTTGCTTCAGCAATAGACACTTCATTAGATTCTTCATGCTCTCTGACTGTAAATGCTACAAGTTTGATAAAATTGGGAAGAAATCCACAGTGCTCATGGGATGGAAATTATAATTTAATCATATCACTTGGAGATATGTATACTTTAAGAAACGAGACTCTGTTTCTAGATGGTACGTATATAGTTAAAAAATATGGAACTTGCAGTTATAACTATAGCCCTCTAGGCGTGAAGGTAAGACAAACAGTGAATCCTAACCCTGGAGCAATCTTGACTGGCCCTCAATATTACTCATTAGCATGTGGAACAAGAGATCTAATATACTCTGGTGACCGCTCTACCGGATCTCTTAATAACCAAATGAATTATACCTGGTCAGCTGTTGCTACTCCATCAAACACTGCATTATCAAAATATATTTCTTCACAAACTACTTCATCTATTACTATTCCAAGGAGCTATTTCAGTGCATCTACCAATACAACGTTAAATGTTACTTTGACAGTTTTAAACTCTTTTAATTACACCAATTCTTCTTCTATAGTAACTTTTATTACTTCTGTACCTTCACTCAGTGTGGGTATAGATATAGGGAATTCTGATTCCATGAAACCGTCTGACTCCAGGGTGTATACAGCTTCTGTGAATTCTTTATGTGATAATTCTACATCTGCTATCAGCTGGTCATGGGTTTATAACGCTCTAAATGGAGCTCCTGCAATAGATTCAGGCTCTATTATAAGCAAAGCTAAACAGCCTAACAAACTTGTAATAGACAAAAACATGCTGCCAAGTGGGTATTCTTATCCGTTTACTGCAATTGCTAGCAGCACAAATTCACAAGGACAAGCTATAACTGGAAATGCAACTATTGTAGTGAGCACAAGCTCATCAAATTTGGTAGTTACATTAAGCAGACCAGGCGGAAGCATACCTCAAAACCAAGATTTAGTTATAAGTGGAGATAAATCTTTTGATCCAGATGACCAAAATTCTGCGTTAAATTTCACATGGAGTTGCAATTATACAGCAAATAGCACATCTTGCTTAGGAAGAGACAATAAAGACTTAGTTTCAGGTCAAAACTCTTCATCATTACAAATACCAGCCCAAAGGCTAATTCCTGGAGCAAGCTATGATTTGTCACTTCTTGTCAGCAAAGGCGCAAGAAATGCCTCCGCTACTATAACAGTTGAAGTTTTATCTGCAAGCACAGATACATCCGTGTCTATTTCTATGTCATCAACCAAAGTTACAGCTAGATATCAATTTACAGCAGATGCTAACGTCCAAGCAAATTCTTCATCAACCCTTGAATGGTCATGCACAAATCCACCTCTCACTATCAGTCCTAATAACCTATCAAAATTGACTATTCCTGCTAATACTTTAACACCAGGGCAAACTTATCAATTCCAGCTAAAAGTGACTGACCCTGCAGGAGTTCCTTATACTGTAAACTACCCAGTACAAGTGAATCAAGGAGCTTCATGTTCTGGGTCTTTAAGCATCAGTCCATCCACAGGTACAGCTTTGGTCACGAGCTTTACAATTTCTATATCAGGGTGTACAGATCTAGATGGTGAAGATTTACCACTGACATATACTTATAACTTGAATCAGAATTCTATTAATTATGTACTTGCCAGTAACCAAGATAACAGCTATTCAACTTTCTTGATGCCAGGAAGCAATAATGTAAGTGTAACTGTGTGTGACCAATATGATGACTGCTCAGTTTATTATCAAACTATTCAAGTTGATAATTATACAGCAACTGCTGGAAGAAGATTGGATGACAGCACACTTATGGACATTTATTCACAAAAAACGTTGAACTCTGACAGCATCCCTTCAATGATTGCGATTATATCATCAGCTACGACAATTAATAGCACATTATTTGACAAAATGTGGAGTGATTTGCAAACTTATATAAGCTCGCAAAACTCAATGGATAATAACATTTTTATTAGTGTGATTTCTTCAATACAAGCTTTAGCTTCAAAGCAGTCACATATGAACACTACTCATTTTGATCAGCTTTTCAGCCAAGCCAGTCAAATAATGACCAACAACTCATTGCCAGTTATAGTTGATGCTTCATCAATATTGAATATTTTGGTATCCATTAATGATGCCTATTTAGCTTTGGCTAAAAATCTTACAACAACTACTCAAAGCAATACTAATAATACAACGCAGCCTCACAATTTAAGAGCACTCAAGAATGCTCTTTCATCTAGTCAAAATTCTACAGGTAACGCTACTTATGAGTCTTATCTAATCAACGCTAACAATTTCCTATCAAATTTCACTGTTTACTGTACCCAAAATGACATGCCAGGTCAAAATTCTTTGCCAAATGCAACAGTTAGCAACCAAACTGCAACCTATAAATCAAGATATTTTGCTGGTGATTTAGCCAACCAAACATTACAATATGGATCTACAAATATTACTATGCCTTCCAACTTGCCATTTAATTCTACTGATATTGTGAATTTGCGAGTTAATTTGTATAATAATACAGATGATTACTCAAGTGTGCTTGATATTAGCTATGGGAAAAGTGGAAATTATTCTGATTTCAAGTATTCTCAATACAATGAGACTTATGCAACATTTAATGATGGTAACAGCACTGTAAATGTTACGATTCCTTACAATAAAAATGCCACAAACGGGTTCGCTTGTGTCTATTATAATGAAACTACAAGCACTTGGCTGACAAATGGATGCCAAGTAGTGTCAGTTGAAAATGGATATGCAAATATAACTTTAAGCCACTTTTCAATGTTCAAACTTACTGACTCTTCAAATATTATTATTCCTACAGTTTCTTCTAACTCTTCAGATGACTCGACCTGTGGCACTAATTTGGCACCTGTTTATATATTGGTTGTAGGACTTTTCTTGGCACTTATTATTTGGCCTGCTCCAATTTTACTTGATGCATATTCAAGTTCTTTGACCAGAGGAACCCAAAAAATTTCTCCTATAAGTGTTAGTCCCAAAGGAGAAATTGTCCATACAGAAGAATACAAGAGTTACGAAGAAGCAGCCAAACCTAATCAAGAAAAGAGCACTGTAATCTTCTCAAACCCTGGAGATAGCATTTTGATTGATAAACAGCAAGATATGGACGCCATTACAAATAAACCAATAGAATTTGATCCAGATAGATTCAAAAATACTCTAGATGAAAAGTCAAAATGGGAAAGTCTCATTGAAGGACATTTAACTGTTGGGCTATTTTTATATAAGAAAAACCATGCAAGGTTCTGGAGATTATTTACTTGGGAAGTTGTGATTTTCTTTGAGCTGCTTCTTGAAGGACTTTTGTTCCATGGCTTTGAAAGTACAAACAGTGGAGAAGGAAAATCATCACAGAGCTTATTTGATGATTATAAAGGGACTTATTTCGGATACACTGTTTTTGCAATAGTCATTGCAATGCCAGTAGAAATATTCTTATCGATTTGTTTAAGTTTTGACAGAAAAGCAATGCCAAAGATTTTCTATTCTGCGCTAGCTTTGGGAATTATTATTGTTTTGGGATCTATTGCAGGAATTTTTGCATTGAGCTTCAAGTTCTGTAGCGAGTGGAGCGGCTTTTGGGCTATAAGCTTCTTGTGGGGAATCTTGCTTGAAGTGTTTGTGATGCAGACTATTTATATGGGCGGAAGATATTTATTCCTCCATTTCTTTAAATAAGATAAAGCATCATTTCGATAATTGGATTATAAATTCTAATAATTTAATTATATTTATTGATGTGATTCAAATCATATTTTCTTTAATAAAATAATTAAGAAGCTATAAAAGATGTATATTAGAAAGAATTCAATTCATTATGATAATTTACTATTATGACTTTTTAGTTTTAGGCTTCTTTTTTGCAACTCCCACATTTAGTGATCTCACTTTTTTAATAATAAAAATCACCGCAAAAAACAAAAACACTCCTCCAATCACTCCTAAATAATAATTAGTCGTGCTTGAAACTATAGGAAATTGCGGCTGCTGCTGTGCAGGCGTTTCCACTGGCTCAACTACCATATAAGGTGATGGTGGAAGCTCATCAGGAGGCATAGTATATTCTTTTTCTATCTTGTCAAGTAACTCTACTTGGCTTGGAGTAAGCTCAATACTAGAGCTTTCATTTAAAAATTGCGTTCTATCAACTTTTACCATTGACTTAATAAAAGGCTGATTTAGATCTATATTTTGGTCTGTTATTAGTTCTTCTGCATCTTTTCAGGATATTTTTTGATTGCAGTTATAGAGAATATCTGCAAGGATTTTTCTTTTTGTGAGATCTGGGTCATGCTTTGTTGTGAAAAGAATGTCTTGGATTTCATTTGGCTCTTGAAGGAGTTTTGCACGGCAGAGTAATAAGCATGCAATCCAACGTGAGCGTTTTTGAGCTTGAGCGTTTTCTTCGATTCCATCAGGGAAATCATAAGGTCTTTTGATTTCTATGCTTACTGCAAAAGTAATTAAAATTGCTATTACTAATTTCATTATATAAAGAATAGAGAAAGACGAATATT
>CATKHM010001243.1:0-10565 GCA_949751825.1 Blepharisma undulans | reverse complement strand
CGCTTTTCTGCGTTAATTATGCTCTTCAAACAGTCTGCAAGAACATTCATGCGCACCATTTGATTTTTATAATAAATAAGAATTTACATTGCATTATAATTAACTTCTTTATTGGATTTTGGGCTGGAGTCTGCTGGATTTTCAGCTTCGTTGGTGATTTCTGCCTCAGGGAGGTTTAGGATTTCACTTTCAGATTTCACTAGCTCATCGAATTCTTTGTCGCTTTTTTGGGTTTCTTCTTCGTGAGGAGGATTTTCGATTTCTTCGTAACTTTCTTGTTTAATTGTGGAGCTTGTTTTGGGTTTTTGGATTTCAATTTCACTTTCTGAGCTTGATTCTTGATAAGTCTCAATATTCTGAAGATTTTTTTGAGATTGGTTTGACCCTACTGTTTTTCAAGCTCTATTTATCAATTTCATATCTTCCTCTGACAAATAAGCCGGACTGATTTTAACATCTTTCCTATTTGCAATTTTCAAATTTTTCTTACTTGCTTGCCTAGATTTTGAAATTTTTTGCTTCTGGATCGCTGCATTCAACTCTGAAATCGCCTTTTTCAGTAATGGATGATCGTTAGCTAAGTTATCTTTTGCAAATTTTTCAGCTTTTTTAAAAATAGTTATAGCTTCTCGTGTTCTTTTGAGAAATTCCAATTCTACTCCCATGTTGTGATAAGCAATTGACAACATTGGTGCTTGCTCTTCAAAACTTTTAGAAGGTCCTTGCAATGCGCCAATAAGTTCATCTTGCAAAATAATCACTGCTTGCATAGCGTGGCTTAATGCTTCTTCGTGTTTTGTCATTTCTGAAAGCACAGCGCATGTGTTCAGATGTGTAACTGCAAGATTTCTGGGGATTTCCAAAGCTTTTTGAAGGTAATTTTGAGCTATTCGAAGCTTACCAGATTGCCGATAATAGCATGCAAGGTTATTTAGAGTCTTTACCTTGGCGATCTCATCTTTTCCACATAATGCTTCAGCTTTTTTTAATAAATCAAGAGCTAAGTGAAAATCTTCTTTTTGTAAATATTCAGTGGCTAAGTAATTACATATTTCACATAACTGACGATAACACTTTTTTACCTCTTCGCTTTCAGGCCCAAACACTTCTTTTCTTATTTCCAAGCTTTGCTCTATCAACTCCAAAGCTTCTAAGTTATTTCCATTCTTCCTAAGCTCCTGCACTCTTCCATCGATTTTTTCCAAATCCATTTAATATTTACACAAGTGATATTTTCTTATTATATGTAATTGGTCTAAACAAACTCATAATATATTCATGAAGCTTATTTCCCATATTCATATCTGGGTAGCTTTCTGGGCTTACAAATTCTTGGTTTCGGTTTTCATAAGCCCATTCTATGATTTGATGTAATCCTCCTGTGCATGACAAATCAGATCTTGCGAATTCGACTTTTTCCACACTGAACTCTTGAATATTGCACAATAGCTTAATCTTTTCTACGGGCCCTATTGAGATCTCGAACCCATTAGTATTGTATTCAACGAACAACGAAAGCTCTTCAATGAATCCTTTTTTCACCTCCATCTTAAGGATCACAAGGACATGGTTGTGGGCATCTGGGCCTTCTTTTGGCCTTTTGATGCAACGGATATCACTTGGTCTGTAATTATGAATTTTCGTTTTTAAGTCAAAAATGCTGCTTGGGTTGCCTATTGAATGGCTGTAATCTTTTATTATAAAATTTTCTGCTTTGAATATGTCAAAGTTTATAGAATTTCGAGGCGTTTTAGCCTTAATTGGGTCTTTTGCAAAGCATGCTCCCATTCTGTTATTTTTGTTGTAAAAATATGGATTCAGAAGGAAGAATTTTTGAATATTTTGAATGAGCAAGAGGGGAAGGAGCGAAATGAAATAAGGTTGAGTGAATTTTTAATAATAGAAATGTTGGAATAAGAGCGATTGCAGAGATTCAGCCTGGAGATGAAATTATTTATTTGCCGAGTTCATGCATGATAAATGAGGAAGTTGTAATGAATAGTGAAATTGAGATAGTCTTCACTGAAAATGAGCATATTTTTGGAAGAAATGATGGGGAGTTACAGAATTTGAGACTGCTAACTTTTCTGATTTGAGAAAAATTTAAAGGAAAGAATTCGAAATGATATTATTATATAAATTCGCAGCCCAAAGCATTTAAATTAATTCAAGACTGGTCTATAGAAGAGTTAAAAGAGCTTCAAGATGAAGATCTCTGCAAAATGGTAGATATTAGTTAGTCAAAGAAAAGGATGGCAAGTGAAATGAAAATTTATTCTCAGTGAAGCAGAGTAATCAGGAATTATCCTCAATATTTCTCTGCTAGCATGGCTAAATATAAAACTTTCGATTGAGCTTATAAACTTGTTAAGACCCGATGTTTTAAAACCACAGCAGGAAAGCCAGCTCTTGTTCCAGTTGCTGAACTACTGAATCATGGCAATGGTTGCACTTCATATAATTGGTATAGAGAAGAATCAAAATTAAATAAGAATGATGTGACTCCTTTATCTAATAGTACAAGTGATTTAACTGCTGATGAAATTGCAATTGCTATGCGCCAGCCAGCAAATATTATCAAACAATCAGAAGCTTTTAGCAATGATAATGATAATTTTGATCTGATTATTATTGCTGATTCAAATTGTCACATTGAAATTGGAAAAGAGCTATTTTTATCATACGGAAAATATCCCAATAGTGTACTGCTGTTAGATTATGGGTTTACCTTAATTGATAACATTTATGATTACACAATAATAAGCATTTCACAATGTGATATACCGGAAAGCTTAGCTTTAAAAGATTCTGGAATTAAAGAAGCACGTCAATTTACTGTCAAGAAAAATGAACTGTGCATGGGTAAATTAAATAAATAGAATTAATTGCGTTTTTTAGGAGCTTTCGTGCTCACATATCAAGTCTTGATTCAGAAGAAGACATATTAAATTTGACATTAGATATTATTCGTCACAAATTTATGGAATTTCCAACTTCAATTGATGAAGACCAGAAGATTTTACAAACTCCTCTTAATTTCAGGAGATTTTCGGCAGTAATTAATAAAGAAGGTCAACTACCGAGCTCAAGCGAAAGCTATTTTGTTGGATCAGATAGGTATTTTGCAAAAAATTTTAGAAAAACTAAATGAATTTGAAATCCTTGGTGATTTTAAAGAACAAAATTCTGATAATTTATTCGACACTCATGTATCATCATATTTAAGGATGATTTAAAAAGGGTCTTATTAATTTCCCATGCAATGAATAATCTCCATTTTATTAATTTTATCTAATTTTAATATGCAATTTTTCACAGGGGAATTTGTGATTCTTTGCCTCTTAATATTTATCACAACAAGGCTTCGCCGCAGATTATCCACAGAAAAACTATTAAAAGGTCTTATGATTTATATGCCACCTGACGAGAAGCAGATTCAAGATGCTCAAAAACACCCAGAAAAATTCTTTCTAAGATGTGTAAGAATTGATGATGAATTTTCAAGGGCGTCTCCTTTTTTTGCAGATGCTGACTTATTGGTGCTTATGGCGACAATCGCAGGCACTTTAATGGCTGTATGCAGTATATTTACAGAAGATTTTTATATATCGATGGAACAAAATTTAAGCTTTTATATGTGCATATTGGTAGTTTTTATTGCAATTAATGGGGCTTATTCACAAGCCATGGCATCAGGATTCAAGAACCCAGATAATATGATTGGTTTATTTTTTACTTTATTGATCTTCTTTATGGGTTCATTATTAATTTACCTTGATCATCAAGCAGTCTTTGACTTCAATTTTCACTTGACTTTGAAGTTACTCTCTTTACAACTTACAGCAGCTTTTCAAGTATTTTGGCCAGCTTCAATTGAAATTGATCACTTAACATTCAGTATAACACTGGCTGGGATCTTTGCAGTATGCATTTTCCCCTTTTTTAAGTATATTTTCAGAGCCACAATGAATTATTATTCAACGAGAGAGACCCCTTTTGACGTAAAAGGCATCAAAGAAAACAGATTTCAATACACACTAGTGATTATTTCTCCTCTTATTGTGATGATTATGTGGGTGAAACCAATGCTGAAAAATCATCTTGTGCCCAATCTCATGTCTGAGTGGGGATACGAAATATTCAGAATAATAGTTGTTGTTGGAGTCATCTTATTAAGACTTTCCAACATTCGAAATGAAGTTCAAGCTTTACTTAATCAAGCCAAACACTTGATATATGGAATCCTTCTCAATCCCAGCAAAGAAAACGTTGAAACCTCTACTCTGCAATCCAAAGCGCTCGCTACTTATGCGTGGCCGTTAGGACATCAAAGCCTCTGCAACATATGTGTCACTTTATTTATCTTAATCTTGATGATTTCTCGAGGATCATTATCAACGCCATATCCAGTCCCAATAGAGCACAAAAATGAAATTATCAACAAAACCCCAGAATTTTATGATGAAGAAGAATTTATTGTAAAAGATATCCCTACATATCCGATTATAACACCTTCAAGAACCACTGTTTATTATAATGAAATAAGGCAAATGGAAAAAGAAATTGCTGAGCAAAGGCAAAATAAGACAACTCTTGAAGAAGCGGCTAAGGATGAAAAAAATTTTGTGCAGAAACTACTGAGCGTAAATAAGAAAGGACTTGTTCCAGCATTTTTTTATAGAGATTTGTTTGGGTTTATTATATGGTGGCAATCTGTAACTTGGAGTTTGGCAACAGTCATGTCTTTGCTGTATACAAGAAGATTTACAAATAAGGCTAAAAAGGAATAATAGATAGTTTTATATGATCATTACATAATATAATAAAATGGGCGAAAACACCCCTATATATGACGAATCACCTTTAGGCGCAATTTTAAGCTCGTTTTTAGCTATTTTTCTATCAGAAATAGGTGACAGAACTTTTTTCATTTTGATAGTCCTGTCAATGACGTACTCACCAAGTGCAGTTTTAGTAGGAAATCAAGTTATCATGACGGCAATGATAATAATTTCAGCTTACATTGGATATGCAGCCCAACTTTTGATAGACCAAATCTACATAACTATTATATCTTCAGCACTTTTTTTTATATTTGCTGGTTTATCTTTCTGGGAAGCTTTTAAAAATGATGACGATTCTGATAGTGACAGTGAAGAATTGCATGAAAACCTTATTTCAGCGCCAAACTGGTTTAAAACGTTTTGGAAGACCATTGTTCTTGTGTTTTTCGCAGAATGGGGTGATATCTCTCAACTAAGCATTATAACAATATCAGCAGTCACTGATCCAATTTACACTATTATTGGTGCTTTCTTTGGAATTGGACTGTGTAGTGTTTGTTCCGTTTTAATTGGAAAATTGAGTAGTAAATATATGCCTGAAAAATATATGAAAATTTTGGCAGGAATTGTTTTTGTGGTATTTGGAGGACTAACAATTTTATCAATTTTTTACGAAATTTAAATTTAACCTCAGCCAGCAAATTTTAAAAAGACTTTAGATAACCATACCTTTATTAAAAAAATTATCAAATAGATAAAATTAAATATAATTATGGCGATTATTAATTTATTTTAAATTCTGATGAATTAATATATCGCAAAATGTCAGATTGAAATTCAGACTATAAAAATTCACCAATAAGCTCTGTTCTTGGTGCATTTTTAGCCACTATTTTATCAGAATTAGGAGACCGAACATTCTTCGTTCTTGTTTTTTTATCCATGACAAGAAGCCCAAGTGCTGTCTTTGTAGGAAATCAATTAGTTATGACCATTATGATAATATTAGCTGCAAGCATTGGATATGGTGCTCAGCTTTTAATTGACAAAATCTTTATAACACTTGCATCAAGTGTTTTATTTTTTATTTTTGCTGGGGTTTATTTTTGAGAAGCTTTCACTAAAAACGAATCAGAGGAGGAAAATGAAGAAATCAGAGAAAATTTGCTTTCAAATCCTTCTTGATTTGGGACATTTTGAAAGACAATTGCACTTGTATTTTTTGCTGAATGAGGGGATAGATCTCAATTGAGCACCATTACAATATCAGCTGTCACTAATCCATTTTTTACTATTGTGGGGGCTTTTTTTGGAATTTCAGTTTGCGCGCTATGTGCTATCAGTATAGGATGACTTACAAGAAATTTTCTGCCTGAGAGGTGTATGAAAATACTAGCAGGGGCAGTCTTTTTTGGATTTGGAGTTATTGCACTTTTGCTTTTAATTTATCAAATTTAACAACTTTATTTAACATTTTTGTTTAATTTATTTTAAATTATTGAGATAAATTATTATGAATTGCTTACTTATATAAAATAAAATGAACACTCAATTAATTAATAACCAATTAAAGAATGATGGCATTATTTCTTTTATTTCATTATTGTAGTATGATCTATTTTATTCTCTTCATTTATATTAATATCCTGAAAATTTAAACCAACCAATGATCTATTATTTCCCTAAATCTTGATCTTTAAGTTTACTCCTTCCTGCCTAAATATATTTCTAATTTATATAAGGGAATGAAATTTTGAGCTTTCTATTATCAATTACTTATGGGCTGCAAAAAACTCTGTGAAATCTTATATATCAAACCTAATTCTGTTTGAAAGCAATTGACAACTTTTTTTTCTATTACTTTTTCTTATCTTAATATCATTTATCCTCATAAATACAATTAATTAAAAACGAGCTATTTAACAACTGTCATATGCAAGCTCTCTTTGAGTTTAAAAATTAATATGAATTCATTATAACTTTTCTATAATAAAACGGATATGTTGTTCTTACTTTCCATCTTAGCACTTACTCTAGGAAAAGACTATGATACTCTTTATACCGAAAATCTGTATGCAGAGCAAACCGACTGTTCTGGGACTCGCACACTAGTTTGCTTCTATTGCAATACAAATTACACATATACAGTTGATGGAACTCAAGATTTTCAAATTGAAGGTCTCTTTCAATCTGAACTCGATATAATGTACTCAGTAATAGAAGATCTCGAAGTTTATTTAAACGGCACCGAATATGTCATATCACTCGGCAAAAATTCTACCTGCATTTCTATAGGAGAAATTTCCAATACCCCAGACTATTCCACAATGTTTGAAGAATTGATGGAGGTTGAATATTCAGACCAAGATTTAGCCTTTATTACAGATGAACCTTTATTAATCCAAGTTTTAGCCAATACGAAGACAGGTGTCTCTCAAGACTATTACCTAATGCAACTTGTAGTGGACTATGAAACAAGCTCAACAGCTACTTACATGGATAGAATTGATTTGAGTATTGAAAAAAAGCTAATTAACTTGTACCAGCATTATGGATATTTAGAATATGAAGGAAGTGTCCAAGCAGGCTCAGTGGACAGTGAACGATTAAATTCAAGCCTGTGTGTGTCTGTACCATATACTAATGATGAAATAAACAAGTTTCAGCTGGTTATTAATGTTGATGCAGAATATACAATGCAGGAATGGGTCAATGGAATTTCTGAGGATTCTGGATGCTCTGAGATTGAGTCTCCGAAAGGCTTGGAGTATTTGCAAGATTTGCCTGTGAGTCATACTGTTCTTTGGATTGAAAACAACAGCTCCAGCCAAGAAACAAGCCTTCTCAGTACTGTTGTGTACATTCTTGTGCCAGATTTTTCAATTAC
Source organism: Blepharisma undulans (assembly GCA_949751825.1). NCBI lineage: Eukaryota > Ciliophora > Heterotrichea > Heterotrichida > Blepharismidae > Blepharisma > Blepharisma undulans. Next base: position 2,894 of record CATKHM010001243.1, on the reverse strand, counting down.
AACTGGTATTGTTTTGTCAGATCTCAGTGGAACTCTTTATATAAAAAACAACGAATGTGATATGCATTTTTCAGGAATTTGGGAAAGTTCAATCAAAAATTTTTTAATTGATATAAGTGCAGGACTCAATGAATCTTACACTGGGCAAGCAGTTATCAAAAATGATCCAAAAGTCATAAAGTTCGAAGATTTAGAAAATTTGATGGAAAGCCTATATCCTGATTCAAATAGCATTCTGCCTAAGTACTCTGAAAATTCTACTTTAAATATGAGACTCTATGAGACTTCGTTTTTCAGTCCTTCTCTCTCCTTGAGTTTTGATCCTGAAGCAGAAATTCTGGTAACTGGGACTGGAAAAATCGCTGATTATCAAGACTGCTTTTTAAGTGTAAATTTTTCAAGATATGAAACTGTGATTGATTCTTATGGTTTCATAGAAGGTATCAGCGAGCAAGCACTTAATATTCTTCATGACTTAGACTGGCTCAAAAATGATGGGGTCAGCTTTAAAAATGGAAATCTCCAGTTTGCAACGCGAAACATTTCGTATGGAGAAAACTCCACAATAGCACCTGGAACTCAAATAAATTCAACACTTTTTCTTACTGAGCCTTGCTTTGACCTGGAATTCTGTTCTATAATCGCTAAAGGACTTAATGGGACATCAGCAAATGTTTCAAGCATTTATTTCCCAACAGATTTTTATTATTCTGCCTCTCTGCAAAGCCTCAACTTTTCATCTTTGACGATTTATGATAATTTTTATTATGCTTATTTTGCTCCACAAGAAAGTCAATTTATTTCAGGCTTCTTTGATATAAGCGGAGACTGAAACTCTGACCTAAATTTCCAAGCAAATATTACTACAGTGTCTGGAGATGCATTTTTAGCAGCAAAAATGACAGATACATGGGAGTCTGTTCTAAATATCTCAACTTTAGAGATACCGTTACTTGATATTACAGCTGATATTAATTTAACGTCCATTTTATCGTCTTCTGCAGAAGGGAAATGTGAGTTTGTAGACTCAGCAACCTCCTGGCCGGGAGATATTATGGTTTCATTGAATCTTAAAGATTATAACAAAAATTTCTTTGTAGCAGATATGTACCCAACATCTGCAGAAGTATTTTTCAAATTTATTACTTTGAAAAATGAACTTGATAGTGTTATTGCCACATTTAACTTTTCAGCTGGCTGCACGATTGAATATTCAGAACAAGAATATACCTTTATGTCTGAAGGCTTCTATATCAATGGCCCAACTGAATTCATGGGACTTCCTTGCTCTTTTACAACAAAAACACTTGAGCTTGCAGAAACGTTAAATATGACTGTGTATATGCCAGGATTCACTTGTGGAGAAAACAATATCAGAGTCTCAGATTACCAAGAAAAAATCATCTGCGAAGTGTACGTAGGTCAAGCAAATAGCTCAGCCACTTTTACTGCAGAAATTCGGTTGTTTGGTATATCTCAAGTCCAGAGCATGGAGATAACAGGAGAATATTTTGAGTTTGCATTAGAAGGAAACCCATTTGACGGTGTTTATGATGCAACTTTAGAAGCCTCAGCACCAATGAATGGGGATATTCAAACTGCTGAATTTACAGTTGATTTTACTATTGATTATAATGAGCTTGAATCTATGTCTGAATCTGTGTCAGAATACTTAAATAAATGGATCCAAGTTGGCCTTGATGTGCTGGAAGACTCTGAAACTACTTTAGAAGAGGCTGAGCAAACGCTTCAGGGCTACTCAGATTTGCTATGCAGCAGCTCATGCCCGTTAAAGAGCACTTGTGTATCTGATTTCAAAAATACTTGCACCAAACAGTTAAGTTATGACTGTACAATCATAGGTGATGTTTGCTCTTCGGTTAATTATACATGCACAGAAACCGAAAATGTATGTTTAGATGATGCTTGTGAATATACAGTAGATTTATGCCAATATTGGAACAATACATGTGAAGGATACACGCAAGGCGGCTGTGACCAATTGAATTTAACAACCATTGGGTTGGAATGCTTAGAATCAATTTATGCGTGCGAAACTGAAGAACTTAGCGATTCTAATTGTGAGGCTGAATGTGAATATAATGAAATAGCTTATAATGAATATTCAAGCTATTACAATGATCTTAACCAAAATTATATAGAAACTTCAGCAGAGCTTTTAGGATTCACTACACTGTCAGAGATTTCACAATTATTTGAAATTTATTCAGCATCATCTATTGTGCCATTAAACGAAACTGGGATAGGGCCAACCGATATTGAATTTACGGTTGAATACTCAGCATATAGCATTGCTGAGGCACAATTAGTTAATTTGACCATCAGCATCAAACTTGATTTTTATAGTGAAGATAAGAACAATTTGCATATGTTCAATATTATCAAAAATTCAATCATAGATAATAGTGGAGGTGCACTCAGTGAAGAATTAAAGGAGTATACACCTATGGAGGTTGCAGCAAATTAATATAATTATAATAGAAATAAACTAGAAATGAATACAACAATTTAATTATCTATTATTCCCAGGCAATATAAACGGTGAATTAGCCCCTGAATCTGATTTCACATATTGGATTGAATTTTGATCTTGCGAATATTCCACAGAAGAATTTAGAGATGAAGATTTTACTATATTTGAGATATTTAGTGGGCTCTCAACATATGGACTTCCTGAAACCTCTTGATTATGATCTGCATTTGAATTTGTCTTAATTTCAAAAGGCTTCTTAGGATGAGTCCATGCAATTCCATCCCCAACTGGCTTTCCAGATTCCATATAAACAGGTAAAAATCAGAGCCAAGGATTTTTTCCGAAAACCTGCCTTCAGTTTCATAGCGGACTTATGCTATAATTTTCAGCTTCTTTATCC
>CATKHM010001242.1:0-10574 GCA_949751825.1 Blepharisma undulans | reverse complement strand
ATTTTTATTTTCATATCCAGATATCACAATATTTCCATTAAATATAGCACTATGGCAATAGCTATCTTTTTCTGGCAATGGAACTAATTCAATTCATCTGTTTTCATCTAAATCAAATTTATTCGATTGAGAAATTTGATTTAATCCATCTTCAATGCCTCCAAAACAGTAGACACTTCTATTAAAATAGATAGATGATGTGTAATAACTAAGACTTCCAAATGGCAGGGCTTTTACTTTATAATTTTGCTGAATTATTAGAGTAATTCCAGGGCATTTAGAACTGCTATGACAAAATAAATCACCATTTGGAAGCTGAACGATACTTGTACCACTATCTAAAGTTCCTGGAGTTTTTAAACACTTCACTTTTTGTATTTTATTTTTGGTATCATATATAAACAGCTTAGTCATTTTGCTTTTACTATCCTCAGTAAGATAAATGTACCCAGATTGATGATAAGCGTTAGAATATTCTTGAAATATTAGGCTTTGAGTCAATTTTGGGCTTTTTCGGTCTTGGGAAATCACTTGCAAGCAACTTCTTGCTATTGGTAAATCAAAATCCAACTTTCGTCTTTTTGCGCTATTTTTTGAATTTTAAGACTTCTAATCAGAGTCTTTTTTCTTAATTTATCTTTCTTCTTATGTTTGTTTATTTCAAAATCTTTTTCTCTTGAAGCTTTGGCTTCTTCAAAAGGCTCTAAAACAATAGACTTAAAGTCATGAACTTTATCTGACGATTTCAGGTATCTTTCGAAATGAAAATCACAGGACAAAGTTTCAGGATATGAACATTTGCATACAAGCTTAACTTCAAGATTGCACCCTTGCTTATAGCATCAATTAAAATCCATATTGTTTATAGAGGAATTGTTAAGAAGCTGATATAAGTAAAATGTCCAGTAACTATAACCTAACTTTCAATAGTGGGTGCTCCTCTATATGCTAAGTCTCTTTTTCTTAATGCTGATGGGTTAATTTCGCTTTTTTTGAAATTTCTCCAAGTTTGGATACAACTAAGCTTGCTTGATTTTTTGTTTCAGTGGCGTCAAAATCATTATTTTGTTTTAAAGCTAAAACCATTTTATTTTGACTTGTATGCGACTTTCTTTGAGGGCTCACTTCAGAGCGACTTCTTTCTATTGGAGAGCCAGAATCCAACTTTTTCGGTTTAAGCTGATTTTTAAATTTTTAATCTCTTGACTGATAGAATTCTTAGTCTTTTTTCTTGAATTTTTTGCATTCCATTTATTTTTTTCATGATATTCTCTCATTGATGCTTTGGCTTTTTCAAAGGTGCCTAATGTAATGGATTCAAAATTATGAGCTCTCATTCCTCATTTTAGATGCTCTTCTAAGTGATGATTGCAGGAGTAAACCTCAGGAGATGAGCATTTGCATATAAATTTAACTTCAAACTCACAATTTGCTTTGTAGCATCAATTAAAAGTCATATTTATATATATTTTGATTAAAAAGCTATAATTGATAAAATGGATCATAATTAGCTAACTATATTCTCCGATCTCATTAGTATGTAGGAGTCTTATCTTAAGAGCGTAATATTCTTTTGCTGCTTTATCACTGAAGAGTTGATTTTTTATTCAAGTTTTATATTAAATTGTTTAAAATGCAAGATTTATCAATGCATCAATACATATTTCCAGTGATTAAAAAACTTAATAAATAAACAATGAACATCATGATGAATTATATATATGCTGAGTTACCCCTTTAAAAATTAAATCTAAGAAACGTAAAGGCTTAGCATTATTTATTTATTCATTGATTTGGAGAGTAGGTTCAGTTCTGCTTTGGAGAAACCAAAAATGCCCTGGCCTAGCAATCCTTCTATTTAGCTATATACGTATTTTTCTAAATTTGTTTTAATCACATCCTTGAGTGAAGGATTATGGACAATTCGTTAGGAGGACGGTATTAACAAAATATCTACTTTTAAATCGTAAACTTTATACATTAGTTTATTCTGCTACTGTAAAACTTTATATTTAATTTTTGTCTAATAGGTTGGTTTAAGTAAGAAATCAAAGGCAAAAGCTATTAATATTCTAATTTTTTAGAATTTACTCAAATCAATTGTATATGTAGCAAACTCGAAGCTCCACTTTAAAATAATTTTTACATTTATGATTAATGTGTCTTATTATTAAAATATGCACAAAAAATGAAAGAGTGTAGATAAATTATAATAATGCTTTTAATATTTCTTATCGCTTTAAAACTGATCTCTGCAGCCTCAAGTTCAAAGTATTTTCCCAATGAGCAACCAAGAGATGCTCGAAATGGGAAAAATGCCCAGAATCAACCACATTTAAGCTTTTACGATCCTCAATACAGAGATTACCATCCAAAAGAGTTTGGAAATCCAAATGAGCCGCCTATAAGATCAGAATGAGCTCAAAATTCTAATAAACCTATGCATATTCGCAGCTTCAATGAAGAAAAAAAAGCTTCTGAGTCAAGTCAATCTTTGTATGGAATTACTGGAAGAAGCCTAAAAGAACTCAATGATACATCAGAAAGGCAGTTGCAGTCGAGTATTTGCGTCTGAGACCAATACTTTGACAGCATAACTGGCTTGTGCACTAGTTGTCATGAAAAGTTTCCTTTATGCTATACGTGTAATGAACTATTTTGTATAAGCTGCAATTATAATTCTTTGAATATTGATGGTAGATGCATCGAGCTTATAAGCGGCTGTTCAGATTGAAATGAAACAGATTGTTATGCCTGCAATCCTACTTATTTTTTGGATTCAGATGGATTATGCAGTGAATGCGATTTGTATTGTGATAGGTGTAATGAAACTTCATGCATTTCTTGCATTAATACTCATTATTTGGATGATTTTGGCATATGTTCTCAATGTAATTTGAAATTTCCTAATTGCGAATATTGCAACAATTCAAGTTGCCAAGAATGCCAATATGGATATTGTATGGACTCATTTGGGGACTGTGTGAAATGCCCTATAGGCTGCAGTACCAGCTCTCATTGCCCAGGTATGAAATGTCCCTACTGTGATCCTGGCTATTATCTTGATGACTCTGGCAATTGTATCAAATGCTCATTCGCTTGTGAAATTTGTGATAAAAATAATTGCCAAAGTTGTGAAGAATTCTATTATTTGGATTCTTTTAATAAATGCAGACGATGCTCAGAGCATTGCCTATATTGCGATGAATCGCATTGCATTACTTGCGAATATGGGTATTTTTTTTCTAATGAAGATAATAAATGCCATCTGAATACTGAAATATTTAATTCCTGCACTTATCCATATGGCCTAGTCTGAAATGATGATGGCAGCGCTTGCATTAAGTGCTCTGATAAATACGAAAATTGTGCTTATTGTAATAATTTAGAATGCCTGTCATGCCTTGATTCTTATTACATGCACAATGGGAATTGCACTTCATGCGGCTCAGGCTGCGCAACTTGTTTAAGCTCTACACTTTGTCAAAAATGCATCAATGGTGAACTCCCATATTCAGATGGCACTTGTGAGTGTGATTCTAAAGGAGTTTTCTTTAATCAAGTTGCAAGTAGATGCGATTTTTGCTCTGATGGATGCGGAATTTGTACTAGTCCCACTAGCTGCTTGAAATGTTGGATATCAAGTATGATCAACAATGGCGATGGAACTTGTTCTTGCTCAAAGGAGACCGAAGTTTTTGTAAGAGATCAATGCTACCCTTGTTCGGAATTTTCATGTAAATCATGTACAAGTATGGCAATAAGAGCAAATTATTATGCTGTCATGATTTCATGCACATCTTGCCTTGAAGGATGATTATCCCCAGGTGGAACTTGCCAGAGATGCAAATCCTTGTGTTCCGAATGCTATGAAAATACGAACGAATGCTCTAAATGTTTTGATCCTGAGAAAACGATATATGATGCAAACGCCAGAGCTTGCTATTGTATTCCTGGATATTGATGGGATGAACCAACCAAAACCTGCCAACCCTGCTTATTTGGGTGCGCTAATTGTGATCATAACTTAAATGTGTGTGAGTCATGCTTCGACGTGAAATATATGGTGAACAACAGAAACGGAACTTGTTCTTGCACTTCATCAATGGTTCTTGACCAGAGCACACTTCGATGTGCTTCTTCTCCTCATTGCATCGATTATGGAGCATCAGGATGCTCTAGATGTGATCATGGGTATTTTTTATATGATAATTCAGGCGTTTTAGAATGTTTATGTAAGATTATATTTAGCTTGTTCTGAGTCTTGCAATAGCTGTGAACCACATCCTGGTTGTTATCTTTGCGGGACTACTGTAGAGAAAGAGTCATCAACTTGTACATCTGACAACTCAGTCGGGTATTTGACAAGCTTTGAAGATGGAAACCTTATCCTTGACTTTGCTTATGACCTCCCAGAAAAACTCAGTCTTAAAGAAATTATTATAAAGAGCCCTGGAAATTATGATACCTCATCATGGCATATGACTCAAATAACATCAAGAAAATATATAATTACTACTAATCTTCAAGAGAGTGATCTCCCAATTGATGTGAAGTTCAAGTTTAATCGTGGCTACTAAGTAGTAGTCATCAATTTCATGATTAAGTTATCTTCATTTTTAAAAATCATTTAATAAGCTTTATAAAAGTGTATCTTATAATCAAAAAAATTGTTTTAGTGATAAAGAGCTCTGATAATAAAGCAAGCTTAAAATGTATTTTTCAGGCTGAGATATAAATTTTAAGAAAATTTTATTTTAATTAAATACTGAAAAAATTGGTTTTCTGTTGGGAAGCTATTATTTCTAGAGTCTTAAATGTTCAATTCAATGATTTTCTTAAATTAAACCAAATTTAGTTAAAACTCTTAATTAACATTATTAATATTATTCAAACTAGACTTTTATTTGCTTAATTCAGTGAATCTCTTTTTGCTTAAATCAAACTCCAAGTAATAAGTAACGTCACGGATACATGTCCCAATATGTATACTTTTTTCAAAATATGAGCAGTAAACTTGAGAAGGACATCCCAAGCATCATGATTTTGCTATTTTTTTTCAAATATATTCATCTTCAATCTCACTTTCATAAATGAGTCTATTAAAGCATTCTATCACATATAATCTTTCTGTGTTTATTAAAATCTTTTTTTCTTCTTTTGCAAATTCATAAGAAATTATTGAAAAAGAGTCTATATCAGTTGAATAAAGCAAAAGATTTTTGTTGAAATATCCAGAAATCAAAATATTCCTATTAAATATTACACTGTGGCATAAATAATCATCTTGTGGCAATGGAGTTAATTCAATTCATCTGTTTTCACCTAAATCAAATCTACACGATAGATTAACCTGATTGTAATCTCCTTCAATGCCTCCAAAACAGTAGACACTTCTATTATAATAGATAGATGAGGATACAGAGCAATGCTTTCCAAATGGCAGCACCCGAATTTTATAATTCTGATAAATTAGCAGTGTAATCCCAGGACAATCAAGACTTCCATAACAAAATAAATCGTAATTTGGAAGCTGAGCAATGCTTGTGCCATTATCTAAAGACCTTGGAGTTTTCAAATGTTTAATTTTTTGAATTTTATTTTGGGTATTATATATAAATAACTTTGTTTTTGTACTTTTATATTTTTCAGTAAGATAAATATCGCCAAATTGATGATAAGCGTTTAGATATTCTTGGTGTATTCGACTTCTTGGAAATAAACCAGAATTTTTCTCTCCAATGACTCTTGAGTTATTTTTGCTTGCTTTAGAAGATTCTTTAAGTGTGTTTTCAATTGGGTTTATCAGATTTATTGATTTGGTAAAATCAGCATCTGTATTTATTTTTAAGGCCAGCAACGTTTGACTTTGATTTGAATTTGATTTAACTTTAGCAAAAGAAGCTGCTTCAAAAGAGCTGCATGTTGTATCATGATCTGAGTTCAGCTTTCTTCTTTTTAGACTATTTTTTGAATTTTGAATACGATAATTCAAGAAACCTAGAGCGTTTTTTCTTGATTTTTTTCTCTTAAATTTATTTACTTCAAGATCTTTCTCAGTTGTTGCTTTGAATTCTTCAAATGAGCTTAATGTAATTAACTCAAAGTTATGCTCTCTATTTTTTAATTTCAGATGGCTTTCGAAATGAAAGCTGCAGGATAAGGTTTCAGGAGATGAACATTTACACGCAAACTTAGCCTCAAGCTCACATCCTCTCTTATAACATAAATTAAGAGTCATATTTTTTATATGTCTTATTTAAACCTGAAATATTATATCACTGTATTGAATTAATCTAAATTTCAAATTAGAAGGCCTCTTAAAAAGTTTCAAATATAATTATAGCTAAGTTTTATTAGATTTAATGAGCATTTTTTTACTCAAATCAAACTCAAAATAATTCTTATAGCTTTGATTACTGCATCCAATATGTATACTTCCTTCAAAATATGAGCAATAAACCTGATATGAAAATCCCATAGTTATTGGCCTTGCAATTTTTTTTCAAAGGTATTCATCCCCAACTCCACTTTCATAGATTAATCCATTCGAACATTCTATCACATATAACTTCTCTACATTTATCAGAATCTTTCTCATATTCTCTGTAAACTTATAAGGAATTACAGAAAATGAGTTTATATCAATTGAATAAAGTAAAAGATGTTTGCTGTCTTTTCCAGCTATTAAAATATTGCCATTAAATATTACACTATGGCATATGTAGTCATGATGAGGCATTGGAACTAATTCAATTCATCTGTTTTTATCTAAATCAAATTTGCTCGATATAGCAAGATCACCGTGTTTTTTAAGACCTCCAAAACAGTAGACACTTTTATTAAAATAGATAGATGATGAAAGATAGCAGTGCTTTCCAAATGGTAGAATTTTGATTTTATAATTTTGATGAATTATAAGTGTTACCCCAAAATTATTATTATGACTGCCATAACAAAATAAATCTCCATTTGGAAGCTGAGTGATTGCTGTGCCTCTATCTAAGGCGCTTGGAGTTTCCAATATTTTATCATTTACCTTCTTATTTTTGATATCATAAATAGACAACCTAGTTAATGTTTTTTTAACCTTTTCAGTAAGATAAATAGGTCCAGATTGATGATAAGTATTGGAATATTCTTGGTAAATTTTACTTTTTGAAAATAAACTAAATCTTCTTTTCTCTGCAACTGATGAATTAAATCTGCTTATTTTGAAGCACTCTTCAAAATTGGATTCAGCTGGGTTTTCTGGGTTTATTGCTTCAGTGGCCTCAAAATTGGAAATTGTCTGTAAAGACGTCAAAATTCTGTTTTGATCTGATTTTAACTTGCTTTGAGAAATCGCTTCAGAGCAATTTTTTGATATTGGCGAATCAGATTCCAGCTTTCTTCTTTTTAAGTTGGCTTTTGAACTTTGAAGATGTTTACTCAATGAATTTTTAGTATTTTTTCTTGGTTTTTCTGCATCACATTTAATTTTCTCGAGATTTGTTTCCATTAAAGTCTTGGCCTCTTCAAAAGTGCTTGATGTAATAGACTCAAAGCTGTGAGCTTTATTTGTTAGCTTAAGATGTCTTCCAAAATGAAAATCGCATGAGTAAATTTTAGGAGTTGAGCATCTGCATATAAATTTAACTTCAAGCTCGCACCCTTGTTTGTAACATCAATGAAGAGCCATTTTTATATATATTTTAATTAAGCTGCTGCTATTGATACAATTGATTATAATTAACAATCATATTTTCGTGCCAAGTCCATTATGTATGTCTGACTTCATCCTTTTAAGCAAGCAGGATCTTTGTTTTCTCTCATGAAAGGGTTTACAATAATTTCAGCCTAATTTTTTGTTCAAGAAAATTCTTATCAAACAACTCTGATGGAAAATCTATATTTTATTAAATCTAGATACATCAAAAATCATTTTAATTAGATCTCTATTTTAGTGACTAATTTTTTACTCAAATCAAATTCGAAGTAATTGATAGATTCTTGATCCATACTCCCGATATGTATACTTCCTTCAAAATATGAGCAATAAACTTGAGCTGGAAATCTAATGGCTATTGATCTTGCAATTTTTTTCAAAGTATACTCATTTCCAATCTCACTTTCATAAATTCATCCATTCGAACATCCTATCACATACAATCTCTGTATTTATCAGGATCTTTCTTATATGCTTTGCAAAATTATAAGGAATTGTAGAAAAAGAGTCTAAATCAATTGAATAAAGTAAAAGGTCTTCACTAACTTTTCCAGCTATTAAAATATTCCCATTAAATATTACACTATGGCATTCGTAATCATTATGGGGCATTGGAACTAATTCAATTCATCTGTTTTTGTCAAAATCAAATCTATTTGATAGAGCAAGCTCCTTGCAATATGCATACCCTCCAAAACAGTAGACATTTTTATTAAAATAAATACATGATGAGAAAGAGCAACACTTTCCAAATGGTAGAGCTTGGATTTTATAATTTTGATCAATTATAAGTGTTATCCCATAATTGTAAAGGCTGCCATAACAAAATAAATCGCCATTTGGAAGCTGTGTGATTGTTGTGCCTTTATCTAAAGCTCCTGGGGTCGTCAAAAATCTATCCTCTTTCTTCTTATTTATAGCATCAAATATATACAATCTAGTTCATGCTGTTTTAATTTTTTCAGTAAAATAAAGAGGCCCATTTTGAGTAAGATAAATAGGCCCATTTTGATGATAAGTATTGGAATATTTTTGATACATTTGACTTATTGAAAATAAATTAATGTTTCTTCTCTCAGCCATAGATGAATTACTTGTTTTGAAATTTTCTTCAAATTTGGATTCTACTGAGTTTATTGCATTATTAGTGTTAAAATGGGTATTTGATTCCATCCCTAAAAAGAATTGATTTTGATCTGTTTTTGACTTACTGTGAAAATTCGTTTCAGAGCAAAATTTTGATATTGGTGAATCATGACCCAGCTTTCTTCATTTTAACTTGATTTTTGAACTTTGAAGATGTTGGCTGCTAGAATTCAGAGTCTTTTTTTCTTGGTTTTTTAGATTCTGTTCACTGTTTTTGAGATTTGTTTCTATTGATTCGTTGGCCTCTTCAAAAGTGCTTAATGCAATTGACTCAAAGTTATGAGCTCTATTTATTAAATTCAGATGTCTTCGGAAATGAAAATCGCAAGACAAAGTTTCAGGAGATGAGCATTTGCATATAAATTTAACTTCAAGTTCGCACCCTTGTTTGTAGCATCGGTTAAGAGCCATATTTTTTATAAAAGCTTTATTAATAGAATGAATTATAGTCAGCAAGCAATATTCTTATGCGGCTCTTGTTATGCATATATTATATATCATATTATTTTGGATTTTTTATAATTGGAATTTATATTTTTATAAATGCTAAATCTATTTTAATTTATTGAAGTTATATTATCGGAATGTAAATTATTACAATTTCATACAACTAGTAAGAAATTTGATAGCTTCAAAGTATATATATCATGTGAAAATTTACATTGAAACTTTTTCCTTGTTATAAAAGAGTTGAAAGTTTTAAAGATTATTATATTTTCTTATGCTGAATTCTATTTAAGTAATAAGGATCTTTCTTGCATAGATTGCAGAATTATAAGGAATGGAGAAAAAGAGTCAATACCAATTTAATTGGATTAGATGAGGCTAGCTTGCAATTTAAATTAAAGAAGACAAATATGTTTAAAATGGCCAACAGCGAGCAGCTCATAATTTGCTTGATAGGTGCATAGCATATATTTGCAATTGTTTTGATATGCCAATAATCAGATTATTTTGATCCAATTTAATTCTTTGACTGTAGCCGAAGAAAGCAGAATTTTTTATAATTCTTTTATCCAGCGTTATTCTCTTTAATATTTTTTAGGACATCTTCTGAAAATTCTATTAAAATGGATTCAAAGCTGTGGGCTCTATCTTTCAATTTAAGATGCTCTTCGAAGTGAAAATTACAAGAATAAGTTTCAGAGGATGAGCATCTGCATATATACTGGACTTTGAGATCACAATTCAGCATAAAGCAAGGATGGGTAGCCATATTTATATGTTTTAATCTAAAATCTATTCTTATCTGTTGATAAAATGAAAAAGTCTCATTGGAGCCGATCAACATCTGAAAAAACTAAATATTTACTTAAATTCAATTAAACTCTTTTTATCCAAATTAAACTCGAAATATCGGTTAAAGTCACTATTGCAACCAATAATAATGTTTCTTTCAAAGCAAGAGCAATAAACTTGAGAAGTAAATATCAAATAATCTGACTTTCCTATATTTTTCCATGCATATTCATCTCCAATCTCACTTTCATAAATTGATGTACTATAAGAGCATTCTATCATATACAATCTCTCTGCATTTACCAATATCTTTCTTACCTTCTTGTTAAAATCATAAGGAATTGCAGAAAAAGAGTCTATCTCAATTGAATAAAGCAAAAGATTTTTATTTTCATATCCAGATATCACAATATTTCCATTAAATATAGCACTATGGCAATAGCTATCTTTTTCTGGCAATGGAACTAATTCAATTCATCTG
>CATKHM010001241.1:0-10574 GCA_949751825.1 Blepharisma undulans | reverse complement strand
ATTTATTTTGATATTAATAAATTTATTATGCTTTCTCAAAGAAAAACATAATGAAGCAGAAATGATTCTTTACTGCTAGAGATTTTATTATTTTATTTTTGGCTTAAACAAAAAATTTTTAAAATTAATCAAAACGTATTATTTATAGATTTTATTTGTTTCTTTTGGTGATATGCAGATTTTTGATACCTATCCATTTATTCTTTTATTTTATCAAAAACATATCTTTTCCTATAAAGAATATGGCAAAGAAAATAATCTTCACCTTGCTTATCCTTTTAGCAATTGATAGTTCTTCAGCTTCTTCTGGGCTCTCTCCTAAATTCACTCCACAGTTTCTTTCCAGAATTCAAGCTGAATCAAGCCTATTTAAAGAATTTTATAAGCCAGCTCACATCCTAATAAAAATTAATTCCAATTCTCCAGGCATAGAAGATTTATTGGAAGATTTAGAAAATTCAACTTATATAATATCACAAATTTTATCAAAATTCTTGTTTACAAAGTCACAAGCCCAGCCTCTTAAGCTTGGCGAGAAAAATCTTTGTGATAACATTTTGATAGAAAATTTTATGATTGAAGACATTGAGGCAGATTTAGTAGTATTTCTCACTATAAGTGACAATTTCATGAAGAATTCTACTAGTTTTAAGGTTTGTGAGATATCTGATGAAAATCAGCTTGCTAGTATAGAAATTAAGGTAGATCAAAAGATATTTGAAGCGCTCAATAAAAATCAAAAAGTCAATTTGCTAAGCAAAGGAATTATTAAAGCTATCTTCAATGAAGAAAGCAAAGATTCTGTTAAATATCTGGAAGAAAGCTTAGACGCTTTCCTAAATCAGCTAATTCTTGAAGACTGCCAGCCACCTTGTTCGACTTGTGTAGTTGGCAATGATTCTCAATGTGCAACCTGTGAACTTGGGTATTGAATTAGTGACAATGTTTGCCTCCCATGCTCTACAGCATGCATAGAATGTGTATCTAACACCTCTTGCTCTGTTTGTCTTAATCAAACTATTCAGGTACGTCATATGTGTATTTGCAAGGATCCTAATTCTTATTTTGACACACAGCTTCAAAATTGTGTCTGTAAAAAAGGATATTACTTTAATGAATACTTTTCCTCATGCTCATCATGCGGAGATGGATGCAACGATTGTATAAACCCATTAAATTGCACAAGCTGCTATGATTCTCAGTATGCTTCAGTTATAAATGGGACTTGTGAATGCAATGATAAAAATGCTAAAATTTATCCAGGGAACGTGACATGTTCTTGCAATCCTGGATTTTATAACAGCTCATCCAATATCTGTACAAATTGTGCAGAAGGCTGTTCTTCTTGCACTGGCGACAGCAATTGTGAAATTTGTTTTGATCAAAGTAATATGAGACTAAATGCTGATGGTACATGTAGATGCATTGATGCTTTAAAAGTCTTCAGCCCTCAAGAAGAAGAATGTGTTTGCAAGAATGGTTATATTTGAAATGGATACTCTTGCACTGCTTGTGGTATTACTTGCGCAACTTGCAATGATCCATATACATGCGCTACTTGCATAGATCCCTCAGGAATGATTTATACTAATGGAGCATGCAATTGTAGAAAAGGGATGAGATTTGAATCAACTTCAAGAATATGTGTAAGTATGTCAGGGTCAATGAATTTGATTTTCTCTTGGATTTGGGTATTGATTCTTGGCTGGATTTCAATAATTTAGAAATAGGCTATTTAATATAGTTATTTTCTCAATTCAGGAACTATTAAAAACAAATTTTGAAAACTATTCAAATATTAAATTTTTTTTGAGAATTATTATAAATAATTCTTGCTTGTCTTTTAGCCCTTTATTACTTTTTTAATCTTCAGCTATTATAAAGAAAATCTAATATTTATGAATTTAAAAATACCTTTTAATAGAATGTTATGATTATTGAGATAAATAAATGGAATTTTTGAACTTTATTTTATCATGCTTCATTTCTCCATCTCACTTAATACAAGAGCAAGATAAAAACTCAAAAAAGGATGACGATTATGTCCGGGAAAGTGTCAACAAGGATTTAATTGATGCTGTAAATAAATACAAAGATTACGATTTCAAAAAGATGTTATATGAAGATGCTGCAGTTATTGCATACAAGATATTTGATTTATATAAGGAATCTTTACAAAATATTCACTATATGGGTTCCCTTGAAGCAGATATACAGTTAGTCAGTGCATTGCCTGTAAAAAGTCTCAAATTTCGCTACAAAATAACCAAATTGCTTCAAGAATATTATAAAGATGTAGTGCAATATAACAAAGATCTTGAAAAAAATTGGTGTTTGTCTATAAACCTTGGATGCAGCCACGATGAATATCAAATTTGTGAAAGAAGAGGAGCCCATTATCGATATAATGTATAATTTAAATAACGAACTCAAAGTGATACAGAATATTGAAATAATGTGTTAACTTTTTAAAATTTGGATAAAACTAAAAGAAACCTTCCATAATAACGATTGATGATATTTTTAATAGATATTAAATCAAAAATCGGATGATAAGTAATTAACTTTGCACAACTTGCCGAAGAATTGAATTATAATATAGCACAAAATCAAAAAATAAAATTGCTGAAGTTATTTACTTGAAGATTAAATAAATTTATTTATTTTTTAAAAAAATATCTGATACCCATATTTAATTAAATCTAATTTAGAAGTTATGTGTTAGAATTTCAATTCATCTTATTTTTAATATACATAAGAAAATATGGGGCTAAAAAATGATATAGATTAGCCGAAATTGAAAATTATTTCTTTATGGTTTATCTTGTAATTATTTTCTTTGCTAGAGATTTTACCATAAACTACGGCAATATCTTATTGGATATTATGAAAATTTTATCTTTTTCTCAAAATATCAATTTTTATCATTTTTAATTGAGAAAATTCTCAATAAATTTAACAAATATTGTGACATAGAATTTTGCTATATATCTGTATAAAGAAATTTCTTAGTCTTATTAATATATAGAGCCTCCTAAACAATCCTTATTCAGGTCAATCTTTATATCGGATTTGCAACACTACATGATGAATAAATTTTCCTTACAAAAATAAAAGCAGCAAAGAACCCAATAGTCCCACTCACCAACGAATACGCCACACTACAAAGCAGCATATATCCAAAATAAATCACAGTTGACGAAAACCTATCAATACTCAGTCTTGTAAAATAATATATTATTGAATATCCAAATAAATAAATCCCAGATGTCCCAGCTACACCAAAAGAAAGTCACCACCATCTATAGTCTTCTCTACACAAAGAACTAAAAACAACAAGTATTGTTACTCCAGCTGAAGTAATCATCAGCGCAATGAAGCATAAAAGCAAAAATCCAAAAAAAGAATAATACGTCATGTGATGCCATACACTTTGCAATATATGGTTGAGCTCAATAAACATGCAAGCAAAAGGAAAAAACCCAGCTAACATACAAATTGCTTTAATTTTGAAAGTGCCTGGCATTATTTCAAGAGGTCTTGGAATTTTATAGATTTTGCAAGGGATTTCTATAGCAGGTTTTTGATAGCCTAGAAAGCTTCCGAAAAATACGAAA
The DNA here is from genome assembly GCA_949751825.1 of Blepharisma undulans. Lineage (NCBI taxonomy): Eukaryota > Ciliophora > Heterotrichea > Heterotrichida > Blepharismidae > Blepharisma > Blepharisma undulans. The sequence goes on along the minus strand of CATKHM010001241.1, from coordinate 6,957 downwards.
GGGATTAATATCACAAATCATAGCAGTAAAAGCTTGAGTAAAGAGCTAAGAGTTGTGGCACCTGAGGATCCCTCAAGCCAAAGACAAGAGTTTATGAAAAAGAATACAATGAAGCAGAGCCCTGGGAATAAAAATGCAGTACCTGAAGTGCTTCTCTTTCAATCATCCTTTCCAAATAACTTGCAAAGCCTGGATGATGCATACCCAGAAAAAAAGCCCATAAATGCATATAAAATCAGGGCTGTAATAATCAAGCCTTCTCTTTGTACAGGTGAAAAAAATCCAATGCTTGCAAAAAGTAAAGAGATAGCAGTCATTCCAGCAGTTTGGACTCCAGATCCAATTACCAATGAGAATAATTCAGAATGAATGGGTGGTCTAAATACGTCTTCTCTTATTCTTTTTCATTCTGTTTCGCTTTCTTCATCTGAATCTATGCTTATGATATGAGTGTTTTTTCCACTTCTTACTATTTTTCATAGTAATTTTGCGACTAATCCAGATAGCAAAAGAGAGATAGCGAAAGAAGAGATTACGGAAAGCCAATGCACTTCGAATGATTGCGTTCGTGTATATAAGTAATGATCCCATCTGGATGCCCATTGTACGTTACTTAATTCAAAAGCAACACTATATGTATAAGTAATGTTTTTTGATAGTGGCTGAGGGTCAACATCTTCTATTCTCGTCATATGTAAAGCTTCTATTTTTTCTTCAGGCTTTAATATATCTTCAGTCCAATTCAAATCAGAAAACATCATGTCAAGAAAATATTTCGAATTACACCCCAAATTATCATTTCTAGATTCCATGCTAATAGGCTCCACCAAAAATCCTACAATTCTTCATACATCTGATTCTCCATTTGAAATCGGATATACCTTAACCACAATATGATGGTGATTATAAATAAAATAATCTATACCTTCTTTATAGCCTATGGGAAACCCATCTTGATAATATGAGAACTTTATCCCGTTGTTACCTTTAATAAAAGATTGCCTCAAGCCTGCCGGCATGTTGTCCATGACCCAAGATGCCTTGTAATTATTATCTATAAACCATTGGAATCTTTTCAAATGATGGCTTCTATTTTCCATTGAGCAAAGGTACTTGCATTGGATATTTTGGTTCATTTTGATATGGTAAGGAGAAGTTTGAATTATATTTCCTATCAGATTTTCGCCTATACTTTTATCCTTTACTTCAACATGTTTGGGTCTGCAGATATTTAAGAAATATGCTTCAAATGGAAGCTGAGTTTTCGCAGAATCAAGCTTACCATAATAAAGGTCGATATTTTCATCTTGATTATAGTCTTTTGGATTTGCTATTGGCAGAAAAAATTCCAACGAAAAGGATAAAAGGAACAAAATTCACATCTATATAATTTATGGCAAGTTATTAGATAGAAAATTTGTTAATTATTATGGTAAATTTTAGAATCTTGGTAGATGATAAGTTTTTCGAAACATAAAGATTGATTATTTATCTAAGTTATATTCCAGCGAATATGCATATAAAAAGTTTACCAAGAATAAGTAAAAATATGCTGAAAATATTTTCAGAAGCCACCTTGTACAAGGATACTTTAATATTCTATATAAAAAAGGAGATTGTAGAATAATCAAAACTTCCTCTGACAGATGGAAAAAATAAACATCAGAAATCTTTATTATAAATAAATTATTTGCTAATATTTTAAATTATTAAATCTTCTGTATTGAATTTTCAGTCATCTCAATCTCTTCCTGATGCATTTTCAGTATCGAATAATCATATTCCTGCTCCTTATTATAATCTATCAACGACCTATTTTCCGGCGCAAATAACCATTCTAACAAAATTATATATAAATTCAGCGCAGATACATATACAAGCATAAGTTCCCCATTTCTTGGTATCGATTGAAACGCTCCCATCCCAATCCCAATAAACGCTAATACCATCATACACAAATTCATCCTTATAATAAACTTTTTCCTTGTCGTAAATTTCCTCATTGCCGGTATTGCCCTTATACACAAATACAAAATTCACAGTCCAATAAAGCTTAAAAGGACTATTACAGCAATAAAAACATTTTTATAACTTGTTTTCAGGTCATTTTCCCAGTCATAAGCAGGGTCATATTTTAGCTGTAAATGCACATAGCAATAAACCACAAATAAAAGAATAAAAAATGCCCCAACTAAAATGCCTTCTGCGATAAAATAAAGCCATCGGTGCTTGAATTGTTTGTAGCTTTGGAATTCTACCATTCAGAAATATAGGAAAAATCCTACGAATTGTGTTGTACAAAAGACAGAAATTCAACTTCAGTAGTGACTTGGGAAAAAGATAGAAAATGCGAGAAAAGGCTCGTCGAAGATTATTAGGGAGATTCCGAGGACTCCGACCATTTTGGTGTCGAAGCTTCAAAGGTAGGATGGGACTTGGATGGTTTGTTTGATGAAATAGATCATGGAAGATATTGCGGAGAATAAGAATAAATATTTCGTTATCAATTGGAATTTTGTAAATTTAGCTGAAATATATCCTAAATCAAACTTAATATCATCTGCATTTATCGTCGAATAAACCTCCACTGTCAAATCATAAACTGTGTAATCCAAATAAGGCTCATAAAAAATCAGCAAGCTGCTACAATCTCCTTTCGAGCAATCAATTTTTTTCGCCGTCCTCTTATCAATAACAGGATAATCCGTAGTATCCCCTTCCATTCTCCCCTTCAAAATCACCCTCAAATCAAGCTCAAATTCCACATTTTTCTTCGTTTCAGGTGTGGCAGTGAGAAAAAGAACTTGATTAAATTTGGTAACACCTGTAATAATTCCGCTTCAAGTCTGAACCGCCCCTGTCTCTGTAAAACAGTCTGAGCTTTCATCGTTTAATTCGCATTCGTCGATTATTACACTGGAATAATGAATCATTTCAGGGGTCATTGTAGATGCTATAATACAGCCGAGGAATGCAAATAAAAAGAAAGAGATTTGGAGGATGAGTTTGTATTTGGAGAGATATTCAAGCCTGAGCTTTATGAAATCTTCAGCTTCCATTTAAAATTATAGGAAGATTGCATTTTTGGAATGCATGAAGACTGGAATTTGTATTAGAAACAAATTACAGGAATTTGGATTTTTAGTGTTTTATTGGAATAATTTGAGAAAATTGAGAATTTTATTAAAGATTTATACTAATATGGAGTCTCACAGTGAATCCAACACATCATCCCAGCCTCCACCTCTCCGAACCCCCAAAAAGCCAAGCCTATTCGCAATGAAAATGGGTCTTCAGCCTCGTCCTTTCCCTACATCCGAAATTCTTGCCCCTTCCATCAAAGAAAAAGATCCAAACGAGCTAAAATATCTTGAATCCCTCCACACCGATTTTCCTCAAAAAGGATTCCCAGAAGCTTTTCAGCTTGAAGAAAGCTTTGAAGTTCCAATCCCAAAAACCTCTATAAAAAATAGCGAGCTTGAGTCAATTTCTCAAAATAATCTTCAAAAGGTCAAAGAAATGACATCCTCTGAGCTAAAAGAAGCCATGGACGAAATAAATAGCTTAGTTGACCCCAAAATGATAGAAGTTTTAAGAAGAAGAGGCCAAAAAAAGCTAAACCACCACGAAATTCATCCAGAGCATATAGAAAACCATGTAGATCTCAATGAAAATCAGCTGAAAAAATTAATGAAAGAATCCCCAAAACCTACATGTTTACATGATAATTTGCCGCCTGAAAATGAAATAGAAAAGTGAAGATTTGATTTTGAAGGAAATCCAGTGCAGCATTATGAGAATAAAAATTGGACTAATCCAGATCGACAAGGTTTTGGACTGAGAGATTTGGTTAATATGTCAAGAAGTTCAATTCCTTCACAGAGATCGATTGCTTTGGATTGTATTATTAAAATTCTTGAAAAGTCCAATGAGGTGAAATTTGGGGATGGGGTAGATTTTTTGGTAGAAGAATGCGAATTTGATAGAGTTTTGGTATGGATTTTGGATGATAGTAATATCAATGTCAGAATAAGTGGACTTCATGCAATAAAATATATAGCTTGCAAATTTTTGGAGAGAAATTTAGAAGTAATTGATAAATGGGGTTTTGTTTTTCCTGGTGTTATTGATAGTAAAAGAAATGCATTACTACCTGATGAAATAAGAAAAAAATCAGCGATTTGGGAAGAAGAAGAATATAGAAGTATTTTTGACATTCCATTCGAAAGCAAAACAAAAGACTTTATAGGAAGATTAATCTGTATAGGACTACTTGAAAAGCTTGCTGATTTTTTAGGAAATTCCAATAATGATTATATTTGAGAAGACTGTTTAAACATCCTTTTATCCTGTGTTTTGCATTCATCTGCAGCTGCCTATGCAATAATCCGGAACAAAATACTTATCACCCAACTTCCTTCAAAAATCCCTAATTTTCCTATTATTTTAACAATTTTTACATTTTTAAGCAAATCTTCACTATCTATTGCTTATAATGTAAAAAGGCTTTACAATTGGGACGAAATTCTTTTATCAAATTTATTATTAGATGAAAATATTGATGCAAATAAAGAAATTATTAAAAAATCACTTTTGCTTATCTATTCGCTTTATTGCCACAATCAAAGATTTGTGAATTCTGAAGCATTGAGATTATCTTTGTTAGAATTAATAAGAAAAAGCAATGATTTTGAGATTTTAGACTATGCGTTTTCGACGATTTCTAGGATAGTTGATACGCTGAAAGATTCAGCTGAATTTCTTGCACATTTTGAGGTATTTTTGTATAAATTTTTGGAAAATTGGAGAGATAATAGGAATATTTTTGCTGGTGGGATAAAATTTGCTAATAGTTTGATAAATTTTGGGAAAACTATTCCTGTTGAAGGGCAGACTTATTCAATGAAAATAGAAAAGCTTATGAATGACTATATTATTCCTATTATAAATAGTTTTGAAATTCATACAGAAATATTCCAAATTTCCAAAATTTCAGTAAATGATAGCAGCTTTTTGCGTGCATTGGAAAATTATTTTCATGCAGATTGTTGGGAAAAGTCATTGGTTCCTTTCTATAAAACAGCGAATAGCTTATTAGAATTATACATAAATTTTGCATCAATATCAAGCGCTAAAATTTACCCTAATATTGATTGGCTGAATTCTGCTTTAGATAACGCAATATCCCTTTTGCATAATTTTGAAAATTTTATTGAAAATAATGCAATTCCAAAAATTGTTGCTTATAGAGTAAAACCATTGGTTTATTTTATTGTGAATTGCTTAAAAATCAAGAAAATATTAAAACAAATAACAGAAGATAGGTGCAAATCTGCATTTATTTCGTCAATTATTTTTCTCAGTAGCTACGATGAATCTATAATTGAATTTTTGATCAACAATTTCATCATTTATGAAAATTTGAAATTTTATCATGGGATTTTATCAACCCAAAAACATATAGAGCTTTCTGATGCTTATTTTGCAAATTCAACAAAAATTTCTACCTGGTACTTGTGTAACAATGAAACCGAATTTTTACCTTTGCCTTTGAATTGGCAATATATCCCTCTCCAATCAGAAAAAAACCTTGAAAATTACTTTCAGTTTATATTGGAATATATAGAATTTTATGATCCCAAAGAAATTTCAAAAATAATTGAATCTTTGAATAGATGCATTATAAGAAAAGATGTAGAATTTCTTGGTTGGAAAGAAAAGATTAGTCCTATTTTAAAGTTTTGGGGCAACCATAAAAACTTCGCAAATTCTGCTAATAAAATAAGAACAAATGTAATGGATTTGGTTAAGGATTATGTAGGATGCTCATATCTGGATGAAGCTTATTCAATGTGACTTGTCTGTTTTTTACAAGATGGGATTGAAGAGAGCTTTTATAAAGATATTATTGAAGAAATTGGGTTATTGTGGCCGAGATTTATAAGCAGTTTAAATCTTGAGGAATTGAAGAATTTTCCTTTCTACACAAAATTTTTCCAATCACTTAGGCCAAATAATTAAAGATTTTGAATTTTAATTTAATTTTTCACTAAAGCCTCCTTAGCGGCGTTTTACTTCGTAAATTTCCTTTTGCTTGACTTTTCGATCGAATGATATCCAAAGCACCATCCACTTCTTTCAATAAATCCGGAAAATCGAAGTCTTTTTTTGGGGTTTGATAGTTACTTCTCTCAATTTTAAACAATTTTGTTCTGATTTCTTTAATTCGTTCTATAGGTGTTGGCGATCTTTCCGTTCTTCTCACAAACATAGTTTTCTGCTTACTTTCGCTGCGAATCTTAACAGGACTCCCAAATGCTTTTGAAATATAATTGCTGGAAGGTGATGAACTGCCATCAGTGGAAATAAAAGAACGGTATGGAGATTTGGAAAAACTTTCATAAAGTATGCCATTCATTATTATTTTGATTATTAGAATTTCTGCGAATATATTGTTTCTACATCTCTTAAGCGTAAATAACTACGTGATAATTTGGATATTTTGGAAATTTAAATAATAATTAAGAAATTGCTACGAAATATACGTTTAAATAATATTATAGGATGAAAGAAAGAATTTATTATTTTTAAATAAAAAATCAATAGGTTATTTGCTTAAGGCTCAATAATAAAAAGCACAGTTTTTATTGAAGAAAAAAATCTATAAGAATCAAATATAATTTCTCACAAAAATGGACTCACTTGTAAACAGATGAAAATCCACAGTTGAAGCTCAAATGGAACGACAACTAAAACGCTCAAATAAATCAAAAAATCACACCCCTTCCCCTACCCGCAAGTCTCTCACAAATTTAGAAAACTCTCAAAGCGATTCTTTCAATGAATCCAAACCTCAAAATTACATCAAAACCCAAGCCCAAAAAATCATCGATATTTTATCCACAAAAGGCCAAGACCCTCCTTCAAGTATTTTTTATTTTAGTTTCAAAATTCAAC
>CATKHM010001240.1:0-10584 GCA_949751825.1 Blepharisma undulans | reverse complement strand
GTTATCATATGGATTTTCACAATTGACATGAAAATATTCAGTAATATATTTAATGAGAGGAGTGCATAATTTAACGCTTATTATAGATGATGAGTTATTATTGGAAGCTACACCTTCAAGACCGTTAAACAGAAGAATTAATAAATTGGCTCAAATTATCATAAAGCCTTTATATTGCTCAATATATAGCCATCCAGACTGTGTTAATGACGATGAAAAGATAACTATCATGGTTGACACTCATCCAATAACAATAGATATACTCGCAAATGTGACTTTTGAAAACATTGTTTTTGATGGAAGTACAAAGTTTAGTCCTTTTTGCTCAGACTGCGAATACTGCAAACTAACAACTCTAAATGATGGAGACACTGTTGACGATCATGGCAATACTCTGGATTCAAATTCATATGTACCTCAATCTATATGCGATGAATTTCACGATACAAATTTCTTTGAAATTGGTTCAAGTGGAATTTTAAATTTGAAAGTAACTTTTACTTAGAATGTGGAAATAAATAATTTCAGGCAGCAGTACAGCTCAATAATTACTATTAATGGTGGAATTTTAAATATGGATTTTGCCAATTTTTACAATATAATGAGCAAGCCAGGTAGCGGAGTAATTCTATCTAATTCTTGCAGCTCATCTTATTGTGGAGAAGTACATTTTTTCAATAGCTCAGTATCTTTATTGAATAATGGATATGAGGTTAATGATGCAATAGATTTAGCTGGCTTTATGATTCTCAATGAGATAAAGTATGTTGAAATGGAAAATCTTACAATTGAATATAATATAGTAAATAGCATTGATGCAGAAACCTCAACAAAAGCGATGTTTACGTTTAATGAAATTTTGAATTTAACGATTTTAAATTCAATTTTTCATTACAACTTTAATTATGATACTTTTTTCTTTATTAATCAGTATAAACTTGATATAATGCAATTTAATCGAGATCTCCAAAATATCTTAGTAAACAACTGCACTTTTCTTAATAATTTTTCAGAAGACAATGGTATCATTGATATTTCATATAAAGGTAAGTTAATTCAAGAATACATCAGTGGTGACTCAAGAGTAACAACATTGGATTCTGGTCAAAAAATAAAAGCTGAGTTTCCTGCAAAAAATATAACGCTTAAATACTTGAATTTTACAAAAAATACATTTGGAGGATCAGGCTTTTCTTTGACTAACTTGCCTAATCTTTACATTTTAAACTCGGCTTGATATGGGAATGGAGATAACTCAAACGAAGATATTAACACTGTGACTATTAATTATATGAAAAGCCTAGGTTTTCTATATGTAAATTCGTCAGTAGTATCTACTTTACCAAGCTGTAGCTCAATTATTTCAACGACAAGTATAAACAACTTTGTCTTTCACTGCAATAGCATTTCTGAAAACTACTGCACTACAAATAACGCAGGTTTAGTCTTGGAAAATTGTTTAAATAAAACAATAATACAGAATTCTGTATTCTCTGAAAATAAATCAAGTGGAAATAGTATTGCATTGGATGCAACTATGTCATCAGCACTTGTTTTAAAGAATTTGACATTTACAAATAACTATTTTTATAATGGCGTTGGAAGCTCAGTTGTAGCACTGAGTTCTTCTACCTCTTCAAGCAATTTCACTATACTCAACTGCAGTCTCATTGGTGGAGAGACATCAATATCAGCTAATTCTGTTCAAAATCTTACATTGGAAAACATCACTATCGAGTCGTTATCTAACTCTCATTATAGCACATTAGTTTTTTCAGGAAGAGATGGCATTAAATCATGAATTTCTTTGAAAAATTGTACAATCAAGAATAATAATCCTAAACTCGGGCATATCTCTATTTCTTCATCTGCAACCCAATCATATGCTTTGATAAGCATGAATAATATGACTTTTTTAAATAATATTGGAGGGCAAAATATCATTTTCATTGATAAATCTATAAATTTAGACTCATCAAGCCAAATCTCGTATTCATCCTTCAGAAATAATAAAATGACATCTATATATGCCAGGCATCTATCTGGAATTCTTTCAGTGATTTCATGCATTTTTGATTCAAATTCTGCCAGTTATGCAGTAGTTTTGAATTTAGATCATGCTGCTCCAGCAGAAACACATTTGTCTTATTGTTCAATAACTTCAAATAAAGGAAGCAATATTTTGTATGTAAATGGTAATTCTGACATTACTCACTTGACTACTTCATCTCTGTACGTCTTTAATAACACTGGAAATGCAATTTTTATTGCTGAAGGAAATTGGACTGATCAATATTCCAATTTTTATCAAAATTCTGCCTCTCAAGGAGGATCAGCAATTATCAAAGATGAATCATCAGTTAACTTGAAGGATACAATATTCAGAGAAAACTCTGCAAATTCTGATGGAGGAGCTATTTATATTTCAGGTGCTTCAAATATAACATGTAATAAGTGTTCTCTTATCAAAAATACTGCAAAGCATAATGGAGGAGGGGTAGCAATAGACCAAAGCTCTATTTTTATCTTTAACAACTCTATCTTTTCTGAAAATAAATGCAGTTTAAGAGGATCTGCTATATCAATTCTTAATTCAGAATCTTCATATTCTTATCTTATTAATACAGAAATATCATACAATGCTGCTGGGTCAGTTGCAGCTATATCATCAGACAGTGGATTATTCTCACTTAAAAACTGTTCAGTGTTTAGTAATGTAGGAATTACAAATGCAGGCATCTTTATGATATATTCTTCATGCAATATCTCTGACTCATCATTTTCAAATCATACAGGGACTAGTGGAAGTGATATCAATATGAATATTGATTCAAGCTTATTTATCGATAGCACAACGTTTAAAAATTCCACTTCAAGCAATTCAGGAGGCAGCATTTCTGTTACAGACAGCTCTTTATCCTGTGAAAAATGCAATTTTGAAAATGTAAAGGCTCCCACTGGAGCAACTTTTCAATGCATTTCAGGAAGTAGCTGCAAAATCATCAGTTCTTCAATTTTATATAGCTACGGATCTAGCACTGGAGGAGTGATTTATGTGTACGATAGCACTTTAAATGTTAATAAAACAATTTTTCAAGAATATACAGGTTCTGCAATTGAATCAAGTAAATCACGTTTAGTTGAGCTGCTCAGTTCGGAATTTCAAAATGGAGTAAATGATAATGGCGCTGCAATAAATTGTATAGATTGTATAAATGTCACAATCATTGGAACTGAATTTAAAAATCTAGTTTCATCTTCTGGAGGTGCAATAAAATTTGATCATACAACATCCTCTGTATCAAATCTTATAGCAAATGTTGAAAACTCTATTTTTGAAAATTGTGCGTCTTTATATGGAGGAGCTATATATTCAAATAATATCAATATAGCGATTGAAGATAGTAAATTTATAAATAATTCAGCAACAAATTTGGATGCTAACAGTTCATGCACAGAAGGAGAAGGTGGAGCTTTATATTTAACTTCCACAGTTCAAGTGAATGTTTCGATCAAAAATTCTTTCTTTGATGAGAACAATGCATGTTTGAGTGGTGGCGCTTTACAATGGTATTTGTCACAGCCAACTATTTCCAATTTATCATTCTTCAATAACTCTGCACTATATGGAGATGACTTAGCTTCGTTTCCTCTCAGTCTGAAAGTCCTAAGCTATAAGAGAAGACTTGAAGTTCAGGTGCCTTCTGCTCCAGGACAATATTTATCAAATCCTTTAATTGTTGGAATAACAGATCATTACAATCAAACAGTTTTAACAGAAAATACAAGCACTTGCCAGCTGGAGGTAACAGATAGCACCAATTATTCATTATCAGGTAAAACAAAGGTACAAGCATCTTCAGGAATTTACAACTTTAGTGAAGTTATTGTGACTGGTGATCCTGGGAGTACTGTGGGATTTATACTTTCTTCATCGATTATTTCAAGCAACATACCATCTGAGTCGCTTCAATTTGAGCTTAGAGAATGCGAGGTTGGTGAAGCTTTAGTAGCCAAGACTTGTCAAATCTGCGAATCTGGAACATATAACCTAAAAGCTGGTGAAAGTTGTAAAGATTGTCCAACATCAGCTAAATGCTATGGAAAGAATGATATTTATCCAAAAGCAGGTTATTGGAGAGTAAACAATTTGACAGATAATATTTTAGCATGCCCAAACTCCCATGCATGTTTAGGAGGAGTTAGTTCGAACAATTCAGTAGGAGCTTGCAAAAAAGGATACTATGGGAATTTATGTCAATCATGCGAAGAGGGATACTCTAGAAACGGCGAAGATACTTGCTCAAAATGTCCAAATCCAGTTACAAATACGTTAATATTAGTAGGAATGATTGCTCTTGCACTATTTATCGTTTTTATTATGACCAGGTCATCGATCAAATCTGCATATAAGCCCAAATCTCTTACCTCAGTTTATATCAAGATCTTTATGAATTATTTGCAGCTTGTAGTTGTTACAGCCTCCTTCAATTTAAACTGGCCTCAGCTTGTTCTTCAAGTATTTTCAATTCAAAATACAGCAGGAAGTATGACAGATCAGATATTTTCTATTGATTGTTATTTGCAAGGGCAAAAATCAAAACCATTTTTCTCAAAATTGATATTTATGGCAGTTCTTCCTTTGATTTTAGCCATTATAACTATGATGTTTTGGGTTGGATATTATCTTTGCGTTTTGGAAACGAAATATCTCAAAAATAAATTTTTGGGTTCTTTAGTAGTCCAGTTGTTTTTAATACAACCCTCACTTGTCAAATACAATTTTTCAAATTTTAATTGTATGGAAATAGAGTCTGGTTCTTATTATCTGAGATCTGACTTAGACATAAAGTGTTGAACTTCTGAACATATTGTGTATTCTTTAACAGTTGCCCTTCCAAGCATTATAATTTGATGCATTGCAGTGCCAACTTTATGTTTATGGTCTATACATTTGCATAAAGATCTGCTTAATACTATAGAGCTAAAATTGCAATTTGGCTTTTTATATCTTGGCTTTAAAGATAAAACATATTACTGAGAGTTTACAATTCTCTATAGAAAAATTCTAATTATTTGTTGTGCTGTTTTTCTTGGCTCTACATCAACACGAATTCAAGCCCTGACTGTCTTTTGATTGCTTCTTTTATGCTTTTTCCTTCATCGCAAAATCGAGCCATATTGCACAAGCCAGCTTAATTCATTAGAAACAAAATCTATTCTTGTGTCAGGTCTTACTATTTATAGTGGCTTATACTACTTAACAGAAGACTTAATGTATCCAGCAAAAGTCCTTTTGTTCATAATAATTGTTTCAGCAAACTTATTTTTCTTGGCTCATTGGATTTCAAGTATGACTGGGGTAGGAATATCCATTTTGTATTCAAAAATCAAGTTTCTCAGAAGAATAATGCATGGCACAAGAATTGAAAAATGGATTCAAAGCATTTCGCCTATCAATATAAGTGATCAAGAAACAGATTTCGATAAAAATTCTATTACAAAAGAAATCCCAAATATTTCAATGAATTCGATTGTGACTTATAACACTGATGAAGGGGATTCTCCAGTTTCAAAAAATTGACGAAGGTTGAACTTCAGCGAAATAACCCAAAGTCCTGAAGTATCAGAATTTGAAATTAAGACAATCAGTGTCGAATATGATCATAACCGTGAGAAAGACAGCATTTCAATATTAAAAGATGCAGAAGATGCTTCAATTTTTGAAAAAGTGCCTTATCCAACCTTAAGGGAGGTAGAAAATGAACCAGAAGAGTAAGCAACCTTAATTCTTAATTACATTATTTTAATAATTTTGGAAAATTATAGCATTTAATAACAAATTATGGCATAAAGCTTAATATGCTGATACATTTAATTTAAAAGAATAATAAATCATAAAAATGCTATCAGTTTATTTGCTGTAACAGTTAAAGTCGTATTCCTATTCATCAGATTAATTCGTTATATGGATATTCATCATCTCCGTGATATTTTGAAAAGGATTCGCTTTACACACAGGGCACTTTGGAAAACCCTCTGCATTAACAAACCAACTTTCAATGCAACCGGCATGAAAAATATGCTTACAAATTAGCTTTCTTACAAGTGCCCCTTCTTCCAATCTAAATATATTTTTACTCATCAAAACAAATACAACAGGTCTTCACTCCTACCTCAATCATATTATTCATAAACTGGCATTTTGGCATGCATTGCTCAATATTATTTTCTGTCACATTAGCCAATGAGACTTCTGGAACCATTTCATATCCTCTTGCTCTATTAACAGTTTGTGAAGGAATAATCCTAGCGTAGTGTTGGTATCCTTTAAATTTGTAAAGACAAGTGCAGCAGCTAGCACAGCATAAAGCAAGCAAAATTGCAAGTACAATTATAGTTGCCAGCTGTTCGCTGGAAAGATCTGATGAATTTGAAGGATTTTTTGTCATTTGCCAGCTAATAGAGATGCTAGAGTATGAGGAAGAAGTTCCATCCGTGATATAACCTAAAATTAGATAATTTGTGTCTGAAAAATTGCTTGTTTTATAATAATCTTTGCTGGTGTTTGTTATAGTGGGTATATAGTTGTCAGTATTTACACTAGTCACAGTAGGTGGGACATAATATCCTATGATTTTAATTTTTCCAGTATTCTATATAAGTTTTACATACTCCCATAATATAGGATATTGAAATAGTGTCATAATGATAAGAGTCGTAATAAGAATGTCCGTCAATAATTCAGTAGCATACTGTCCCAGGGGAAATTTCTGTGGAACTTAAAATAGTTCCTGCTTCTGTATAGTAAATAATTGGATAGCCACAAATAGACTAGATAGATTTTACTCTGTCTCTTGAGCAAGTTGTATATGAGTTCGAACAAGATTCTAAAGTAGGGTCGCATGCTGTGCAATTTGGGTTGCAAGAAGTAGAATTCAAAGAGCAAGTCATTTCACTGCAAGGATTACTGATTAGATTGTACTAAATTCAATCTTCATTAAGTACTTTGCAATATTTACAGGTGTTTGAGCATGATAGCGATGATATGATTTTCAATATAAGTATAAATAACCTATACATATTATTTTTTTAATTAAATTAATTGAATTATGCAAAAGCAGGCTTAATATTGCATAATAATTTACTATGAGTACCTCACATAGGGCATTATTTTGTTGGCAATAAAATTAAATAAAGCTGAAATGGCAATTTTCTCATAAATATACTTGATTGAATTACAAATATTAAGTTGGCAAATGAGCAATCTCCAATGTATTAAAATTTTGGCACCAAAAATCCCTTCTCATTAAGTTTTTCAGCAAGTAAATAGTTCAACGAAATTATGATATAGCAGATTTTATCTTGTTTTGGAAAATAAAAGCTGATTAAATAGCTTATAAAATTGAATAACTTGAAAGATGAAAATAAAAAATTAAGATGTATTGAAGCCACTCATATAAATTGGTTGATGATAAATCACGATTCTTATTTGAAAAAGGTTATATTAATTTTCAAGTTATGAAATTTATTGCAATCTTCACGTATTTAAGTTTAATTTTATATAATAAATGCTTAATCGATGTAATAGTTTATAAGTTACAATTAAATCAATATTTGTTACAAAACTCAAATCATTTTAATTTTCCCATTTTTTAACATATCTATTTACTGCTGATTCTACAAATATTATAATAAATATAGAGAGATGCAAGATTTAGCAGATCCCATGGACTTTGAACCAGAAACCATGATATCATTTAATATTGGAGGTGAATCAGAATTTTCTAATTATTTAAACATCAGCACTACAATTTCAAAAGAGATAACCTTTGTTGAACAGAAATTTAACTCAATTGACCTTAAAGAAAAATCCTTGGAAGAAGAAAAGTCATCATGTTTTAGCAACAAAAGCACAGGATTCTCGAGTAAAAGCTCAAACGGAAAAAGAAAAACAAACGAATACAAAAAGACTTTGGCAATTGATTCAGCATCGAAGTTTAAGCTTGAAACTTTATTATTGGCTTTATTCAAAAGAAAAAGCAACAATAAGCCTCCTAAAAAAGAATACATTCGATGCACTTTGATCAGAGGGCACAAACGTTCTATAAGGCAAAGTTTTCAAGGAATTTATCCTTCAAAAGGGATTCATAAATTTTTGTTAACTGATTTAGAATCCTATAGAATATGGAATCATTTGACACAGATTTCTCATAGAAATGAAACAGATGCAGGGCTGATGATGGCAAAGTCATCGACAGTAAAAGGTCCAAAAACTGATGGGAAAAGTAAGCGAGAAAAAAACCCCGAAAAAGAAGAGCCCAAAAAGTCATTTAATGATGACTTCTGTAGGGAATATTTCCTTGAAGAAATTATAAAGGAGCATTATTACTATTACATCGAGCTTTTATTCGCTCATTTTGATTGTGAAATTCTGTGTGAAAAGTTTAACTTCAAGTGTTGTGAAGGAAAAAATCACACAGATGTATGCACAAAGAAATGGGAATTAATAAAGATTTTTATCAGCGATTATATGCTATCTGATATAAAAATTGATCCTTGGTTTCCGAGTGATATTGAAAGGCAAAAAATAACTATGGAAGTGATAGATGAGCTTTCGAAAGTTAGAGCTTACAAAGAAGAGAGCTCTGATGAAGACATATCAATCTATTTAGCATAAAATAAATTATATAATTAACTTGATTTTATTGGTAACAAAAGAATTGAAATTTTTAAATTTTAATCAATTGAATCTTTCTTGTAACGGATATGCTTTATCGTTAATTTTTGCTGCTTCCCCAAATAAATTCAAAAAAAATTATATTTATGCGCAATTTTTTCTTAAATATGAATTTTGACATTGATTTATTGTTTTCAAAAAATTAATTTATTATCAGTTTTAATATTAAAATTTAGTATGAGAAATATCTCATGACATTTTATAAATTTTTGAAGGTCAGAATAAGATAATTAATTAAGAATAATAAGAGCTTTTCAATGAAGCATGCTTAAACAAAATAAATGCCTATCCTTACATCCCAGAATAATTCCACTTATTTTCAAGATTGAATTTAATTTGTTTTTTGTATTTAAAGAACTTAAACATCTTCAATATAGAAAATAATTGCTTAAATTGACGATATTATTTTGCTGTGCATTTATTTATAATGTTTTCTTTCTCTTTAATTATTGAATGACGCTCAATAAATTTCTCATATTTATGCGCTGCCATATTTCCACTTTTTAGTTGATTTATTCATTCTCTTCATATATTGCCTTTATATTATGATGAATTCCTACGATTTAGGACCAAATCCCAATAAACTATGAAATATTGAAGATGCAACAGAGATTATGAAATACTTAAATGATATTTCAGACAAAACTTCATTTGAGAGCAATCCAAGCACATGCTCTTCAAGTATAAGTTCAAGTATCAATAAAAAAATAAAAGAGTGCAAAAAAACTTTGGGTTTCAATATAAAGTTAAAAAAGTTCAAACCTGAAACTTTATTTTTAGCACTATTTATCACCAAAAAGAATAATAATTCTAATAAAAAAGAATATATTCGGTGCAAATTAATAAGGGGGCAAAAGCGCTCAATTAGACAGCACTTAAAAGGAGTCATTCCCAGAAAAGGCTTTCACAAGGTTTTTCTGACTCATGATGAGTCTAAAAAATGCTGGCAAATATTGGGGGAGATTTGTCTCAGAAATAAAAAATGAATGGAAGAGATTTCATTGACCGAAAATGGTCCAAAAACTGATGGGAAAAGTAAACGAAAAAATAATCCAAAGCAAAATTCATTTAACGATGACTTCTGCAAAAGCCATTTTGAGCTAGAAATCACAAGGGAGTATTTTTACTTCTATGTTGAACTTGTATTTTCTCAATTTAATTTTGATGCTCTGTGCAAAAAATTTAATTTTAAATGCTGTGAAGGAACCCACACATATCTCTGTGTAGAAAAATGGACACTATTAAAGAGATATGTCAGAAACAATATGCTAGCAGATATTGGCATTAAGCCCTGGCTTCTGAATGCCAACGAAAAACAAGAAATAACTCTAGACGAAATAAAAGCGATTTCCAACATTGCCCCCATTAAAAAAAGTTCATATAAAGTAAGGATCACTCCTTTGAGTAAAGAGATAACTAATGAAGAGATAGACAATTTTTTCAACGCTTGCAATTTCAACCAAGAAGATCATTCAAATGAAATTATCCCATCCTACTATTTAAGGGGAGATAATAAATAATCAAGCTATTTCATTTAATTGTAAATGTTAAAATAATGCATCATTATTATTAAATTTTAAAAATAAAGATTCTTTCGTCAATTGTCTAAATAAGAACAATTGTGATATATGCACAAATAATTGGCTGCCTTTCAAACTAAAAAAATTAAAAATAAATCATGGCGGATTTTCCTACAAATTTAAGGGATGCACTAGTGGTTCAGGCTCAAAAAGAAAGTGATGCCTATCTTTTATACATGCAAGGATCAGCGTGATTTGGTGTAAGACATCTCAACGGGATTGCCAAAAAATTACGTTCTGAGGCAGACGATGAAAGAACTCATT
>CATKHM010001239.1:0-10586 GCA_949751825.1 Blepharisma undulans | reverse complement strand
AACTCTTTGAAAAAGTCACAGCGACTAAACCTATGGCAAGTAGAAACACTTCTGCTGAAATTTTTGTGGTTTGTCAAAAATATAAAGCACCTAAAAGTATTGATCCAAAATTACTTGACTCGAAATACGTATTTATGGAAAGCGAAGATATTATTGATAAAAATAACATCCATTCACTGAAACAATTACTACCAGAAGCTGTCAAAAAACACAGTATTTCTGTTCATCTTGAAAAAGGGTTAGGACAGCATAGAAAAGCTCCATTATCTGAATTTGTGGATTGCCAGAATCCTTACCAATTTATAGCTGATTTCAATGAGTTTACTATTAATGATGAAGAATCCAAGCGATATTTAGAATTAGAAGCCCCTGATTCCATCTTTTACGACTACATAAAAGATACCAAACTCCTTGGCCGCTCTGAATTAAAAAATTTGCTTAAATGGCGATCAAGAGTTGTTACAATTTTGAATAGAGAAAAAGCCACAGAAACTGTTGTAGAGCCTGAACATGAGCTTAATTCTGATGAAGAACTTGACGAGCTTGTAGAAAAGGCAAACAAAAAAGAGAAGAGAAAATTAAAAAAGCAGCTGGAAAATGAAAAAAAATCAAAAAAAGCAAAAATTCATATAGATGACCCATATGAAGGCCAAGAACAATTATTTACAATTGAAGACCCTACAATTAGCAACATGGATATTGAAGAGGCAGACTACACAGATCCAGAAGAAGAAAAAGAAGATCTTTTTTATGAAGAAGACCAAGACTTAGAATTTGAAGACGAAACTGAAAGAATCAGACAAATGGAAGAATCATTAAATGCAGCATATGAAGAAGATAAAGTCAGAAAAAGGAGAAAATTAGATGAAGAAGGGAATGAAGCAGAAGGAGAAGTCAATGAAGAAGAAGGCCTAGGACAAATAATTGAAGAAAGCATGAAAAAAGAAACAGCAAGCAGGTGGTTCCAACGAGAAGAATTCGAAGATATCACTGATTTCCAAGAAGAAATTCCTCAAGAAAAGAAAAGGAAAAAGAAAGAAAGAAAAAATAAAAAAGATAAAAAAGAAAAGGAAAAAGAAAATAAGCTGGATTTTGAAGTTGTCCCACGAGAGTATGAAGAAGCTGAAGATCCTGAAGCTTTAGCAGAAACCATAGCACTCGGCACCGCAATGCTAAGAAAAAAACGCCGAAGAGAAATAATGGACTCCACCTATAACAGATACAATTTTGAAGATCCCAAAGGTCTCCCTGATTGGTTTGTTGATGACCAAAAGCATCATTATCAAGCTACTCTTCCACTGACTCCTGAAGAAATGAAAGAAGCTTGGGCCCAAGTCAAAGCAAACGATAAAAGACCTATTAAAAAAGTCCTAGAAGCTATAGGCAGACGAAAGCGAAAATTAGCCCACAAATTAGAAAATCTGAAGCCTAAAGCAGAAGCCATCGCAAACCAAACTGATATTTCAGAAGCACTCAAAGTAAAACAGCTGCAAAGCTTATACAGAAAAGAAATCAAGAGAAACGAACCAAAGAAGCGATATATAGTAAGCAGAGTTTTCCATAAAGACAGAAAAAACCTCAGAAAAGGTGGAAGAAATGTGAAATTTGTGGATAGAAGACTGAAAAAAGACAAAAGGGCTATGAAGAGAAGAAAATAATTTTTACAAAATAATTATAAGTAAATGGGAATTATTGTGAAACTTTTGTTACCTCTGCTAATTGAGTGCACAGTTTTGTATGTTGTCGAAGTAAGCAGAGAAGGAGCAAGAGCACCTTTGACGTTCATGCCATGGGATAATTTGCAGAGATGGCCACAAGGACCAGGAAAACTTTCACCATCTGGGATGAGGCAGCATTATTTAATAGGATCAGAGCTTAGAAATCGATATGTCAATAATACAAAATTATTGAGTCCTTGGTTTTATACACCTGAAATCAAGGTGTATTCGACTGATAATGATAGAACATTAACAAGCGCAACTAGCCAACTTTTAGGCCTTTACCCGCCTGGGACTGGACCTGGTTTAAGAAATAAATTTCAAGTCAACAATTCAGTTCCTCCGATTGAGGTAGAAAATCAACAAAATATCATAAATAAACTCGGGTATGCAGCATTGCCAAATTACACACAAGTTATCTCAATTCACACAGATCTTTTAAGCAGAGAAGCTCTTCTTTTGCCTGCTTATGATTGTGACAGATATGAATATTTAGTCCAAATGAGAAACAGCAGTCAAGACGTAGACCAACTGATTCTTGATAACCAAGAACTATTTACCACAATTCAAAGATCATTCAGTTGTAGCTACCAATACGCTTTATACATTTTCCCAAAATTGCTGGACTCATTGAACTGTAATATATTTCATGGCTACCCAGTTCCCAATGAGTTCTCAGGATCATATTATATTAATGCTACTAATTTCTATGCAAGCTATATATACGATGTTTACTATTCTCCAGATGCCCTTGCAAAATATGCAGGAAGTGGATTTCTTATTAATTTAATGAATGAGTTTAAGCTTGCTCAAACTTTATCAATGGAAACCAGATTTTCGTTTTATTCAGGCCAAGACCGAACAATTCTAAATATTTTAGCAAGTTTACAACTTCCTGCAGATTTTGAGCCGCCATTTGCTTCTCAGCTGATTTTTCAATTAATTCAAGAAAACGATGATCTTTTTGTAACTTTAGATTATAACGATCAGCCAATAGTTGTCCCGACTTGTGGAAACTATAAATGTCCATACTATAATTTTATTAGATATTTGGCTATAAGAACATTACATAATACAACTGTAGCTTGCTATTTAAATCAAGAAGAGAGTACATGGGGAATTATTACGAAGCCTGGAGATGAAGAGTTTGGCTTTACTGGAAATGGCGATCTTGGCCACATACGATGGTTTGGATGGTTTGCCATTGTATACTTAACAGTAGTTTCATTAGGGATTATAGGAGTTTTCATTGTGTATAGAATTAAACAGAAAAAACCAAAAAAGAGAAATCAGCCATATGCCGCAATTGATATTGATGGAGAAATATAATTAACCAATTTACATGTAATTGAATATTAATTAAAGCACTCTTCAATTTGTTTATTTTGCATTACAAGAAATTCCAGCTCCTTTATGCTTAGACCTGCAAATCCTCTTATCATAGCTTCATAAATTTCTTGTTTGCCTTCTTTGAATTTTGGTATTGTCTTGTTCAATAAATTACCAGCAACAATGTTTGTGATTTTTTCTATGCATTGAAGCTCTTCTTCAAACTTTGCAATGTCTCTGTTTGATTTTTCTATGAGATGATCTTTGACACTTTGGCAGATTATTTGAAAAATGTTTCTTCTACCTATTTGAAGCTTTAATAGATGCTGCCTTTCTTTGTCAATTTTTTCGGCTGTTTTTAGTTGGGCAGATTCAAGATCAAATTTCTCTTGTATTGCACCAAGAAGACCTGATAAATCTAAAATCTCTGTCCTTACCCAATCCAATACGCCTTGATATGGATTTTTATCTAAATTTCTTGTTTCAAAATTAATTTCTATATCCTCACAAAATAATTTATTCACGTTTCCTAAGTCTCCAAACATTGCTTGAATCTCTTTTTGATAATAGCCAAAGTAATCCACTGTCATTTTGCATCTTCCTTCAAATATCTGCAAATTCATTAAACAGTTAGCAAGCTCTTTTTGAATTTCTTTCATTTCTCTATTATTTTCTTCGTTTCCAACAAAATTAGCTGAATCTAAGAATACTTCTTTATACACATTGACAAGTTTTGTATAGGGTATTCTCCCTATATGCGCTACACATTTAAGAAAATCTTGAGGACCTCTGATAAATTGTTGGAAAATTTCTGATTGACAAATATAAGAAATTTTGGCTGTTTTTACAAGGAAAAATTCCAAGAGCTTTCTGCGTTGCTCAAGGAAATCTGCTTGCAAATTTCCCTAAATAAAATTTACAATCATTTGCTTAGGAGGTATTTGAGGGAAATAGCAGCCTTGTCATTGTTTTGATAAAACATCTCTTAAGGCACGAAAATCTTTATAACGTCGATTTATTTGAAAATCCCCTAATGAATCATTTCCAGTAATAGGATATAACGCAAATTTTCTTATTGAGGTATTGCTTATTGTTGGGTATCCTACAGAAATTTGTATTTCTCCTTGAGGTTTTTGTTTTGGATACGGCTTTTGGTTATATGAGTAGTCAGATTCTACGATATTTGGGTTAGTTTCTTCTGTTTCACTTTTTACCTCGATAATATCTTCCATTTTTTAAAATTATTCAACTTGAGTTTTATACACACCAGTTTATTGTACTTTCTTTATCCATTAATATCTTTGTCCAATTTTATAAATTATTATATTAATTCTTATAAATGCCAATTCTTATGCATTAATAGTTTCAATAAATAATTGAAGTTTTTTAACTATATTTTACGTATTTTTAAATATCCTAGAAAAATCGAATTATTCTATTTTTTACTAGTGAAAGCATTGCTTAATTTGCTTTTTTTGCTTTATAAGCATTTCTAAATTATTCACGCCTGAGTCAAAACACGCTTGTATTGTTGCTTCAAGATTTGCCCTTCCTTCTTTGATTTTTGGAATTTCACAATTCAAAAGCTGGCCAATAGCTATATTAATAACTTTTTCTAAACTGCAAGCTTCTTTATCTAATCTATTTAATTGCAACTTTGATTCTTCTATAAAATATTCTTTTGGTTTCATAGTCAGCATTTGGAAAATTCCCAAGTTCCCCCTTTGCATTTCATAAAGGTTTTTTGTTTCCTCATCTCGATTTTCTCTTATTTTTTTGAATTCATCTTTAAATTCATCAATTACTGTAATTGTCTCTATAAGTGCCTCAATATCTAGTATCACAGATTTTGTCCAGTCTTCCAATATAGAATAAGGATTTTTTTCTAATTCTTTTGCATGTATTTTTATATCTTTATCTTTTGCATAAAATTTTGAGATCCCTTTCAACCCACTATACAATTTTTGCAGATTTCCCTGATACTCAAAGAAGCTCCAAACAGCTCATTTGCAATTGTTTTCAAATAGTTTTAAATCATTTAAATGGGAAGTAAAATATCTTTTTTCGTCCTCTAGCTTTTGATAATGCTCTTCGCTTGCTATAAAATTAGAATAATTGGGAAAAGTATTTTCATATATTTGAGAAAGCTGGAAATATGAAAATTTGTTCTGGATTTTTGGAATTTCTTGTGAGGATTTAAAAAAAATTTGTGTCAGTTCTGAATGAAATAAATGAGGAATTTTAACAAGCTTCTGAAGAAATGCTTCAAGCAGCTTCTTTCTTTGATCTACAACGTTTTGCCATAGATTTCCCTATGATTATGATTACATAAAAAACTTTTGGAGGAATTTGAGGAACATAGCACCCTCGCCACTGACACTTTAAATTTTCTCTCAAAGCCGTGAAGTCTCGATACCTTCTTTTTGTCTCGAATTTTCCATTTAGGTCATATCCAAAAATAGGGTATATCACGTAGTTGTTTTCTACAATTATCGGTTCAGCAATAGAAATTTGTGTATTATCATTATTTTCTATTTTAGGAATAATTTCTATCATATCATCATCGCTAATTTCTACATATTCATCCTCAGGATCGCTTTCTGATAATCTTTCCATTTTATTCAATAAATTGTATAGAAGCCAATTATTTTATTGGACTTCTTAAGTCTTCTTAATTAAAAGCATTAAGAAATATGAAAAATGGAATCTAGTTATTTTTAGCAAAAGACTTTTGTAAATAACTGTGGCAATGATTGCGCCAATTAACTAATCAAACTCGAATGATAAGCTACTAACGAATCACTGTTTGAATTTTAAACAATTATATCATATCAGCCATTTTGATAGATGCTTTCAAAAAAAATATTTCCTCGATAAGAAATAGAATTTGAAAAGCAACAAAAAAACTGTTAGGAAGAATTTGGCTATAGCAATATTGAGACTACTTTGACAAAAAACCACTCAAAATCGTTAAAACTCTATAGTAATGATTTATTTAAATTTATAAATTGTAATTCCTTGTAAATAGTGCATAACATATTTAATTCTTCAATAAAAATGGCATTCTGCGTTTTTTGATTTAGCTTTTTTCTAATAACTTTTATTATTATTTATCTTCCATATTTTTCAATTTTTTCGGTTCCTTATAAGAGCTAATAACCACTTCTTATGATAATAATGCCCTTACTAATTAAAAGATAATTACTTAAAAAATCGAGTTTACTCTTGGAAACTTTGCTGAAAATTTATTCTTTGCTGAATAATAAATTCTAGATTTTTCACATCAATCTCTATAAACTTTCGCATTGAGGATTCAAATTTCGCCCTTTCTTCTTTAATCTTCAGAATTTCAAAATTCAAAAAATGACTGCTGGCGAAGTTAATAATTTTTTCTAAGCTTTTAGCTTCGTTTTCTATTCTATTAAGCTGTAATTTTGATTCTTCAATATAATATTCCTTAGGGTTCATAAGCATTTTCAAGACTCCTATGTTCCCTTGCTCTAATTCATAAAGATTTTTTTTCTCTTCATCTAGTTTTTTTCCAATGTCTTTGAATTCTTCTTTGAGATCATCAATTGCTGCAAGTGTTTCAATAAATTCCAATATCCAAGAAAACCCTGGTCAGCATTCTTGCGTATCTACAGCACTATTCTTATCAATTTCTTTTGTATTTTTGTTCATTCCATAACATTGCGAGATCTCATTGAGAGAGGAATAGGACGCGTCTATTAATGGCTTGTAGAAACCATAAGAAATAGCAGCTCAGGAAATTAAATTTACAAAGCCATTTAAATGGCCTAATAGCTTGATTAAATTATTTTTTTCATCCTTTAACTTTTGGCTGTTATCTTCATTTAATGTAAAATCTGAATAGCCAGAAATAGTGTTTTCATAAATTTGAGAAAGATGGAAATATGAAAAATTGCTTTGGATTTTTGGAATTTCCTGCGTTGTTTTTAAAAATGATTGAGTAAGTTCTGAATTGAACAAATAAGGAATTGTAATAAGTTTTTGCAAAAACAAATCAAGAAGTTTCAATCTTTCACTTATTCTCTCTGCCCATAGATTTCCCTGAATTAAAATTACCACATATATTTTTGGAGGGATTTGAGGGATATAAAAACCTCGCCATTGTCGCTTTAAATTTTCTCTGAATGTAAAAAACTCTCTATACCTTCTTTTAGTCTCAAAATTTCCATTTGTGTCATTTCCAACAATAGGGTATATCACGTAGCTGCTTTCTACAATTATCGGTTTGCCAATAGAAATTTGTATATCACCATTATTTTCTACTTTGAGAACGTTCTCTATCATTTCTTCCCCTACAATTTCTTCATATTCGCCCTCAAGATCACTATCCGATAATCTGTCCATTTAATTTCAAATTAAATGATATTCAATAATTTTCTCATCTGAAAAGTCCCTTCAAGAAAATATGAAAAATGGAAATATAATAATTTTTGAATGGGCGAAGATCTTTGGAAAGTAACGGCTGAGATGTTCGGCTCGTTAATAAGCAAGCCTAAGATGAACGATAAATTGCTCAAAAAGCCACCGTTTAGATTTCTTCACGATGTCATCATGGCAACCATGGCGGCTACAGGTTATCCCCAAGGATTATTTACCGAGCAAGAGTGCGATTCTGCAAACGTGACTGAGAAAGAAGCAAAAACAGCTTTCTTAGAAAAGATTATTCAGCATGTTTCCAATACAATCGGCGAACAAATCCCTGCAAAGCCTAGCAAAATTGTTGCCGGCCAAGAATGGGAAAATACAAACATCTTTTTGCAAGGCCTTTACAGAGCGGCAACAGGGCAATACCAAAAACAAGCCCCGCCTCAAGAGGAGCCAAGAGCAAAAAGAAAAGAAGACCGCAAAGCAAGAGACCCTGAAGAAGGCAAAGGCAATGAAGAAGCTAAAGCAAGAGAAGAAGCCAAGGCAAAAGAAGATGCAAAAAATAGGGCGAGAGAAGAAGCCAAACAAAAAGCAAGAGAAGAGGCTAAAGCAAAAGAAGCAAAAGCGATGGAAGAAGCCAAAGCCCAAGAAGCTAGAGCTGCAGAAGAAGCGAGAAGAAAAGAAGAATCCCGCAAAAAAGATGAAAGCAGAAAAAAGGATGAGAGGTCGAAGAAAGAAGAAGATAAAAAAGAGCCGGCAAGAAGAGATGAAAAAGGAAGAAAACCTGAAGATAAAAAAGTGCCTGCAAAACAAGAGCCACCTAAGGAAGAGCCTAAGCAAGAACCTCAAAAAAAGCCTGAAAGGCCTACAACAGCTGGGAGAAAGCCTCCACCAATAAAGCAAGGAGTTGTTGAGGAGAAAAAAGGACCTGCTGGCCCAACTAGAATTATTTCTGAAAAGGATGTTGATGAAGATGAAGATATCCCTGTTGCTTCTCAACCATCTAAAAAATATCCCCAAAATCCTGATGTGAAAGTAGATGGTGCAGGATATCTCGTCAAAGATCTTATGAAAGATGAAGGAAACGCCAAAGGTGGCAAAGTTCAAAAAGAAGTTGAAAAAAATGACCTGAACGAAGAAAATGTCAAAAAAATCAAAATAAGCAGAATACCCAATAAAAAAGATACCAGACCAACTCCTTCAGTCGATATTGCTGACATCGAAACTCTTAAAACCTCTATTCAAAAGCTTGTCCAAAGCACAAATCCATTGGGAAAATCAATGGACTTTGTTAATGATGATATAGAAAGCATGAAGCGTGAATATGAAAAATGGAAAAACCAATATGTGCAAGCTTCTGCTAAAATGGAAGAACAGAAAAGAATCACTGAAGACCAATTGCAGCCACTTTATGACAAGCTAGCAGAGGTGGAGGAATCAATTAAAGAAAAACAGCTGAAAATTAACCATACCAAGGCCCAGATTTTGAAGAATGAAAATTTGATTAGAACTTTATTGCAGGACGTCGTTTCTGTGAAATAATCTTAATATATCATTTTAATAAAATTCTCGACATGGAAGAGAGCAAATTATCAAGAGACTCTCTAATTAACGATCATGCAGATTTACGCTTAGCCAAAAAACATAACGTAATTGCCAATCAGCATGCGAGCATGATCCGAATGCTTGACTTTCCTGATATTCATGAATATGACGTATGTGAATGTTGTAATCTTCCTATTGTAAAAAATAATTAGGACGCGCCTTTGTTTCCTATCACTTGCCCTCTCAAAGATTTAAGTGAGCTTGGTATTGGATTTCCTCTATATTTTTATTTTACCCTAAACGCAATGATAATTTTGGCTCTGGCGATCATTATAGCAGCAATCCCATGTATGGTTTCAAATTTAATGGCTGGGCACTCTGGAGACTGGGGCGAAGGCAGTGAGAGTTGGGAAATTGATATTTCTATAGGAGCTTATGGAAACTCTGCATCTGTTCCAAAATGACAAGGAATTTTGCACTCAATTTGCAGTTTGATTATGATTTTAAATACAGTACAATTACGAAGATTTTTAGGCAAAAAGACACGACATATAGATATTTTAAGCTTTTCACCTGCAAGATACGCAGTATGGATAAGAGGACTGCATAAAGATTACAATAGAGATG
This sequence comes from Blepharisma undulans, assembly GCA_949751825.1. NCBI lineage: Eukaryota > Ciliophora > Heterotrichea > Heterotrichida > Blepharismidae > Blepharisma > Blepharisma undulans. Next base: position 972 of record CATKHM010001239.1, on the reverse strand, counting down.
AGCTTAAAACTTTTCTAGAAGACAACGGAAGAGAAGACGGGTGTTTTGCAGAAGTCTACGATATAAGTTCTGCTTATGATATAAGAAGCTATCAAAGAGCTAAAAAAAGATATGAAAAATTTCAGAGAAAATTAATTTTCACAAAAGCTTATTTTGAAAAATATAGAGCGCATCCTCAAGCGAATATGCTTTGTTGTAAATGTAAATAAAATATAGATTACCCGTCTCAAAGAGAATTAAAGCTACAAATTGAAATCCAAAAACAGACTTATAAGGCTATAGAAAAAAATATTTTAGATGGACTAAAAAATATTGGGGTTTGTTTTGTTACTTTTCAGAAAAAATCTGACGCAAAAGCTGTAGCTGAACATTGGGATCAAGGCGCTTTTTTTAGGTTTTTTCATACTTTGTGTAATTGTTTGTATGATAATAGGCTGTCATTTAAAGGGAAACATATATCGCTTAAACAAGCACCAGAGCCTTCAGACATTATTTGGGAAAATTTAAGCTTGAACTCATATCAAAGAAATTGCCGCAGAATAATAACAGCACTAGCAACAATTTTGCTACTAGCTGGGTCGCTTACCTCTGTATATTTCTTAAAGGCAAGGCAGCGTGAAATATATAAGGACTACACAAATAAAAGTGAACTAAATAGAACAACGCTAAGTCTTATGGAAGTAGAAGCTTTTTCTTTGCTGGTCTCTTTATCAATTTTGACTATAAATCAGCTTATTGATGCTTTTGTAAGAGTTTTATCATACAAAGAAAAACACCACACATGGACAAACTTTTATAAAGCGAGCAGCCATAAGCTTGTAATAGGTTTATCATTAAACTCAGCCATTATTTTGATAATCGTCAATGCTAGCTCTACAGAAGATTTATTTAAGCCTTATGGGCTGGTAAATGATGTATTTTTCTTATTAACTGCTACTTCCATATTAAATCCAGTAGTTTATTTTGTCCATC
>CATKHM010001238.1:0-10602 GCA_949751825.1 Blepharisma undulans | reverse complement strand
CTTTTTTGAAAAAATCAATGATAACTATACAAAAGAATTTGATTCAAACAATCTTCATAGTTTAAATGCAACTTTAAATAAATTTGCAGAATGAGATGAATTTTTAAAAATGTTTCAAGAATTTTTGCAGCAGCATCAAGACTATCCTTTCCATAGTAAACATCAACATATCCAAAAAATTCCTTATTATTCTCAGCTTGTAGCAAAATCAAGTGAAAAATTATATACAATCCATCAAGGTTTTATGAACATAAAAATTGAATTTTCTGAAATCAAACACCCTGCACTTCTTGAAAGAGTTTCTCATGATATTCAAGAAAGATGGGATCAATTAATAAGATATGAAGAAATAAAAAATCATTTAAATCCAGATATCGCGAATTTCGAAAGAATAGAGTCCAGTGCTTTAGAATCTATATCGAAAAAATTAGATAATATTACTAAAAAGGCTTTTACTTTGATACAAAAAGAGAATATTGAAAAAAAAGATTTTAATGAAATTCAAATGTGCTATAGCTGCTTAACAATGTTTAGGAAAAATTTAAAAATTCAAAATTTTGACTGAGAAGAAATAATTGGCAGGATCAAAGACAAAATTTTAACAAAAGCTCGTGAATTAAAAAGGAAAGCAGAAGAATCAAATGATCCAAGAGAAATAGCAGAAACCATTATAAATATGAAAGAGATTTCGAATAATGTACCTTTGCTAAATAATGAATTGGATAAAATTATAGATACATATTTAGAAACTTTAAGAAAGAAAGACAAAGCAGAAATAACAGCACTCACTCAAGAGCTAGAAAAGCATCCAAGTGGATTAGGCCTGCATATAATTACTGAGCACAAAGTATTTGAGGGTGCGATGCAAAAACTATGGATGAGTAAAACTCAGGCACACGGAATAGAATTTGCATTGGAAAAAATAGATGGTTCAAATATAAATAAGCGAGAATTGAGATTGAATTATGATACTTATACTAGAAAATTTAATGAACTTCAAGCAAAATTTTGAAAAATCTCACAAACCGATGGAGTCGACAATGCTATAACTGAAATAGTAAATGAGATAAAAGCTGAAACAAAGAGTCTTACAGAAGAAAATATAAATTCAGACATTAGTGTATTCAAAGACTCATATCCAGATCTTTTGGCATACATTGTAATGCTATGGGTGCTTTTAAACTTACAAAAATATAAGCAAGATGTGAACGATGAAGAACAAAAGTCTTCAATTTTTACTCCCCATCCAATACAGATTCTGTCAATCTTCCGTATGCTTGGCATAGGTTATGAGCGTAACATCAATCCCAAAAACAACTTAGTTCAAATCCTAACAGGTGAAGGAAAATCAGTCACATTAGCATTCTTAAGTTCTATTCTTGCTCTATTAGGATCAGACGTGTATTGTGCTTGCTACAGTTATTATTTAAGCCAAAGAGATTTTGATTATTTTCAAGATTTATATGCAACTCTAGATATCAACAGATATATAAAGTATGGCACTTTCAATAAACTATGTGAAGAATACATAAACTCAAGTGGAGATATCAGAAAAATCGCTTTAGATTTCATAACCTCTGGAGAGTGTCCTAATACAAATGATGAGCTTATTTACAGGTCTACAGTTCTTTTAATAGACGAAGTTGATGTATTTTTTAGCGACTCATTTTATGGAAATACATATAATCCTGTTGCAATGCTTAAACATCCTACTATAAAGGAATTAACAGATTATATTTGGGATAACAGAAAAAAAGTCAATTTCAAAAAGCTAATTAAAAAACATGTGTATAAAAACTGCTATAATCAATTTCCTGGATTTGAGTTTATCATTGAAAGAGCAGTTCATGATATGCTGATTGAGGTTCAGCGTTTTGATTCACATAACTACTTTGTACAACAAGATAAAATTTGCTATAAAGAGCATGATGGGATTTCATCTAATATTTCATTTGGATATGAAACATTATTTGCTTATTATTGTGAGTATGAAAAGGGAATTATAACTCGAAATAGTTTAGAAGAAAATATCTGCATTAACATCCACTGTGGTAAATTCTCATATGCAGAAATCCCTCTCAAATTTAATTATATTATGGGAGTTACAGGCACATTACAAACTTTGGAAAATTATGAAAAAAATATTATAGAAAACGAATATGATATAAAATTAAACACTTATATGCCGTCTGTTTTTGGTAAAAATAATCGCAGTTTTGGAAAAGATAATGATGTTCATGTCGAAAACAAGGATGATTACTATAAGAAAATAGTAAGAGAAATACAAAAACAAATAGTAGGCAAAAAAGGAGGTAAGCGCGCAATTTTTGTATTTTTCGAAGACGAAGAGAAATTAATGAACTTTTATAATAGATCAGGCTTGATAGGCTCTGATTATGATATTCAGTTAATAACAGAAAAATTGAGCGCAGGAGACAGAGCTATGCTAATCAAAAAAGCAACAATTCCAAATACAGTTACATTATTAACCAGAGTGTTTGGCCGTGGAACTGATTTCAAATGCTTAAATCAAGAAGTTGAGACCAATGGAGGAGTTCATGTAATTCAGACTTTTCTTGCAGAAAGCAAATCAGAAGAAACTCAAATCATGGGAAGAACAGCAAGACAAGGGCAAGAAGGGTCTTACAGCGTTATTCTTCTTGACTCTGATTTAGAAGTCTTTTCAATAACCAAAAATGATATTGAGAATTTGAGAAATAGAAGATCATTTTATGATCCTATAAACCTAAAAAGAGATGAGATTAATTATAATAAAAAGGAAAACGAATCTAATATCGTAAAAGAAGCCAAAGCAAGGCATGAAAAATCAATGGAGTTTTTGGATTCGATAAAAAGTAATGATGCTCAAAAGTCCAAAGAACTACTGGAAGAATTGAACAAAGGATTGGGATTACAAGCAGGAGTTACAAAAACAATTGTTTTAATGGATGCTACAGGATCTATGAGTAGTTTGCTGCAAAATGCTAAACAGACTGTAAAAACAATGTTTTCAAGGGTATGCGCAGTACTTATAAAAGAAAAGCTAAATCCAGAAATTTTCCAATTGCAATACTGTTGCTATAGAAATTACAGCTCAAATGAGGATAAAATACTTCAAGTTTCACCATGGACAAATAATCCAGATATTCTTGAAAGTTTCATGGAGAATGTGAACCCTGAAGGAGGTCAAGGAAACGAAGCAATAGAAGTAGGATTATGACACGTAAATAGTGTTTTAGAAAGTGATTTGGTGACACAAGTCATTTTAATTGGTGACAAACCTCCTAATTCTATAGAAGAGATTCAAATAAGAAGAGGAGACCGATTGAATTATTGAGATGAGTCAAAATTTAAAAATGTGCAGCACTATATGATAGAATTAAACAATATAATGGCAAAGCAAGTCCCAATAAATGCATTTTATGTTGATAGAGCTGCTGAATTGAAATTTGAAGAAATTGCAAGATTGACAGGAGGGAAAAGCGGATTTCTTGATATTAACTCGAACTCTGGAGCTGATAATCTAACTGATTTGGTGTCTACTGAGGTTTTAATGAAAACAGCTGGAGAAAAAGCAGTCAAACTTTATAAAGAAATGTTTTCTTCTGATTTTAATTAAAATTTTATTATTTTAATTTAATTTTTTCTTGCTTTAAAATTTTAAAAATGACTTAGCGATTTTAAATAAGGCTGATAATGAATTTGAATAAATTTCAATTATCGGAAATTTATCGATTCGTAAAATTTAAAACAAATCCAGTAAAATATAAAACCAACTCCAATATCAATTTAAGGTGTAATAAACCTTCAAACTTACTTTTGCTTGTTTTGTCTTTTGCAATCTATTTATATTCATTAATTTCTTATATTTTTTAAAAGTCTCATTATAATGATTGCTATATAATCTTTAAGCAAGAACGTAAGAAGAATCTTTGCAAAGTAAATTTTGATTATGCAAAAATCCACAAAGGAAAATGATGTCTGATCTTAAAATAAGAAATATTTCAAAATGTGAAATATTCTAACCCAAAACAATTATAAGATAACTATGGCCTGAATTTTTATGATATGTCTTATTATTGAAATAAAATTATTTAGGAATACTCAAACTCCACCTTTTTGACAATTATTGCAACACTTAATTTTAGAATTTTTCTCTTACTTTTAAGCAAATTATCACTAAAAATTGTAGAAGGATTATAAATAAATGATGAGTAAAATTTATCACTTACGGGTGACCAAAATTTCATTTAAGCATAAACAAGACGAAGACATACAGCTCAACTTTTCTTTATCCAAATATGATTCTTCTGAAGAAATCTATAAATCATCTATTTTTGAAATGTCTCAATTTGACACTCTTGCCCCAGTTCCTTTAGACTCATCCCTTTACACTTCTTTAAGCCTCAGATTTTATATCATATCTTTAAATAAAGAAAAACGCTTGGGAAAGATACCAATTGACTTAATGGGAGATTTCCCTGTTAATGGAAAATTTGAGTTAAAAAATATAAGAGTTGAAATAGAAATTACTGAAGAAGAGCAAAAAATTTTTCAAAAAGAACCTAATAAAGCTATTAATTATGAAAAAAATTTAAAAAACAAAGTAGACGAGTACAAAAGTGAAAGTTCTGAAGAATTAAAAACATCGAGAAATGATCAGAAAAAAAGAAGAGAGCCATCAAATATAAAGATGAAAGAGCAAGCTTCTAATTCAGAAAATTTTTCTCGCAATAGCGAGCAGGGCAATTCAAACTCTATGGTGACATTAGATTCCATAAAAATTAATACCCAAAAAAAGATTGATTTCATCGAAGAATTAATAAATGATATTTTACCAATGCCTTCTTTTGTTGAAAGATTCCTTAACAGTATTTTGTGTTTTGCCTATTATAAAACTTATAATTTCCACTCAGACTCAGATATTCATATAAAAATACAAAATATTTATCCGAATAAAGAATTCAACAATTATATTGAATTTTTAATTCAAAACGGCGAAGATGTTGAGAGAAACAAAATTAGAGAATGCTTTGAAACAGAAAACTGAGAAAAATTAATTAAAGAAACTGAAAAAACTCTTAAGGAGTATCGGCCTGTTAATATAAAAGAGCTTACTCGCTTGGTAAGTAAATCATTTGAACATTCTGAGAGTATAATAAATCAAGATATCATTTTATTGATTGGCGCTACAGGCTCAGGCAAATCAACAGCAACTCATTTTCTATGTGGCTCAAAAATGGAAAGAGTAGAAGAGAATGGTATAAGGCATATTAAAGCCGTTGCAGTAGAAAATCCTGTTTTAGAAAACACTATAATTTCGGCTCGCTCTCAATCAGAAACTCGCTATATTACCAGTATACCAATAGTTATAAAAGATTCAGGAGAAACTATTTTTCTTTGTGACACTCCAGGATTAATGGATACAAAAGGAGCAGAAGTAGACATGGCAAATACAATCAGTATAGTTGAGTTCGTAAAAAAATGCAAAAGTGTAAGACCATTGATTTTATTAAGCTCAAAAACTCAAGGAGACAGATTTGAAGGAGTCAAAAAAATCGCCCAAACGCTAGCAAGACTTATTCCTAATTTCAGCAAAGATAGCGATTCGTTCACATATGCTTTTACAAAATACAGCGAAGATGATGCTTCAAATATACATGGATTAGTAGCAATCACGATAAATGAATTAGACAATCCAGATCCTGTTTTTCGTCATATTTTAAATGATATAAAAAATAAAACAGCAGATGGACCTCTTACTATTAATCCTCTGAAGAATGATCCTCAAAAATTGATTAAAAAAATTATGGAAAGAGAGCCGATAAGAGACCCTAAAAATGCTTTTCAAAGATTTATAACGGAAGACTCAAGGATTTCGTTGAAAAACCAAGTTAATTATATCAAATTAGAAATTGAAAAAGCATTAAACTCTGGGAGCTATGAAATGATCAAATATAAAATAGATGAGTTTAAGTTGATAGCAGATTTATTCACGCAATTTGAGATGGAATATAACAGCTGCGTTGAATCTATTATCAAAACTACTAAAGATTTATTTGATAAAACAATTACTCAATTTAACAGCTTTTTGGACAATTATGGAATACTGGATGAAATTACCATATCAAATTATAAAAATATTTACCACACTTTGAAGTTATCAGATGATATCAGAGAAACCCACTTGAGAGCTGAGGTGCCTGTATCAGCAGCAATTATAACTAATGTTATTTCTAAACTAAGCCTTGCGCATTCAGATTTTAAATATGAAAATGTTGACCCTTACATCCTGAGCACTCAATTGAAAAATGCAAAAATTTTAAGTGTAGCATTTGAAGATGTCACCCCTTATTATCAAAATCTTTGTATCAATTATGTAAATCTTATAGAAGGTTTACTGCTATCTGCAAATAAAGATTTAGAAAATAACAGTTTTGAAGGATTTGGTAATAATTTATTACTAATAGAAAAATACTTGAAAATCGTCTATGAGCATTTGGAGTCTGCAGAATTAAATGAAAATTTAGAAATTTTAAAAAATCAATTTATTTTGAACTTAAAAGTGGCATATAATGCATCGATTGAGCCAGTGAGAAAAGGACATTTCGAAATCATTGACGTAGAAACACTTCAAATAAATATTTCAGTGCTAAAATCAGCTTTTAATGTCTCTAGCTTGCACGATCTTATGGCTAAAAATGGAATTAGTGATCTCTTATCACCAATTTTTAAAGAGTATCAAAATTATTTCGAAAATGCTAAGAAAGATATTTTATCAGTTATCAATAATAATGAAACTCAAAATATAGCTGAAATTGAAGTTAAATTTGATGATTTTAACCTATTGATGAAAGTTCCAGATATTGAATATCTCATAGCTGCCTCCTATCAAGAGTCATTAAATTCGTTAATAAATAAACTAAACTTTTTCAAAGATACAGCAAAAGACATTATAAAAAATTTCAGCATCTCTTCTGAGACTATTGATTTAGGACCATTACGTGAGTCTTTTGCTTGACTTGATTCAGGAAAATGAATTGAAAAATTCAGAGAAGGCGTTTACAATAACGATCTTTTGGCAATTGAAAAAGAAATAAAGCAATATATCGATAGACTATTACTTGAATTATCAAGCATGGATTTAGAAATAAACTTCCCTCTTAATATTTCTAAAGGATATTCAATAGCTCAAAAAATTTATAATATTTTTCAACTGGAAGATTTTATTCCTTCATTGGCAAAATATGAGCAAGGCTTTTTGACACAATTTGAAGATAAAATTAATGAAACATTACAAAGCATTAAAAGTGAATTTTTCCCAGAATTAAAATTCATTGTATATTTTAGCAGACTAAAAAGAATTAGAGCTAAATACTCGCATAAAGCAAAAAAAAGTAAAGAACCAATGGAAGATTTTGCTAAAAAATATGGATTTGAAAGCATTGAGGAAATAGATAAAGAAATAAAAGAAATGAATGCATTTATCAAAGGAATTCCACAAAAATTAGAAGACTATACCCCTAATATTGATAAAATAGAAAACTCATATTTATACATTGAAGAATGCAAACAAATCTCTCGGCTGTCTGAATTATCCAATATGGTTTCTGAAAGTTTTTTATCAACTCTATCCATCTTTTATAGAAAGCATTTTAAATTTTTCCAAAAATATTTCCACACTATTACTCAAAATATACAGAATGACAGCTATCAGAAAATAGAGCTCATGATCACAATGTCTCATCAAGCAGTGTTATGTTTTAAAGAAATTTCATTACTAAAAGAAAAATGTCCATCATATTTTGAAATTTCCAATATGCAATCTGCATTTGAGCATTATTGTGAAGAGCTTGATAATTTAAGTGCTGTTTTCAAGGAAAAACTTAAAATTAGTGCAGAAAATGATACATTTAGAGCAATGTTTTCATTATTAGCACTAGCTAATGAATTGTCAAACTCCAGTGAAAAATTTTCAGATATTTGATTTAAATACGATCAAGTCTTAAAAACCAAGTTGCATCAAGCGTGCCAATGTATTATTGATTCAATTGGTAATCAGAAATTTGATATAACTGCCCAATTAATAAATACATTAGATGGAGAAACATGAAATGAGCATAAAGATATGATTACAAATAAACTATATTTCACGTTTGAATCAATAACTAATGAAACAAAAGAACTCTCTCTATCTATAAATAACTCCAAGCTGGAAAATTCTCAAATTATCAGAATAATTCAAAACTTTAAAAAAACGACCAGTGCTTATGAAATAGGATTATATGATTTATTTGACGAAGAAAAGAAGCAAAAGCTAATTGATATTGGAAACGAAGCTAAAGCGATACTTCAAAATAAAATTATTGGCTTTGTGAATACAATTAAAAATGAAATCATGTCCTTTAAATTTTATGAAGCTGAAGTAAAAATAAATAATCTCCAAGATATAAGTACTTATTTCAATGGTGAATTTCTTTCTGCAAGAGTAGGTGTAGTTAAAAAAGAGCTTGAAGAAACCCGATTTACTATTTTTGAAATTATAAAAAATTCCAAATTAAAGAATTTTAAAGATTATCCTCAAATTCTGGAATTTGAAAAAGCCGCAAACGATTTTCCATATTATAAAAATTGTTTAAGTGTAATTGAAAATTTGATAAAAGAAAAGGTAAAAGTCGCCATAAATAACTTCATCACAAAACCTTACATAGAAAAAAAGGCTGTTGTTCATGATATATCTTCTATTTTGGATGTGCTATCAAATGATATTAAAGCTGAAATATCAGCCATAATTAATGAATTAAAGAAAATCAGAAAAAAACAAAAAAAAGAAAATAGAAATAAAATTGATACATTAGCAGCACAAAAAAACATAAGTGAGCTATGCAAAGTATTTTACGAATTAATTGATCAGCTATCAAGGCCAGATTTTGAATATGCAAATTCCAGATTGTATGAAGCTTTAAATTCAATTAAATGTGAAATAAATTCTGCTCTTCATGACAAAGACTGAAATACTGTCTTTAATAAAGCATGGGTTTTGATTTCAAAAAATGATATAAACGCTATCATAAAAGATGGTGAAATAATTTTTGCGGAAATTCATCAAAATATTCAACAATTAATCGAAAGGACACTAAATTCCCTATTAAATATTGAAAGCAAGGAAAGTAGTGTCGAATTTATAGAGGCATTCAAAGTTTATGTGGTTTTTATGGATTTTAAACAAAAATTTGAAAAGAAAATAGGAATCCCAAACTTTTATGACACAGATAAAATCATTGAAATGATATTGGAAGAGATTTCAAGTTTTTTCGGAAAACTCAAGGATAATTATACAAAAGAATTTGATTCAAAAAATCTTCATAGTTTAAATACAATATTAAATAAATTCGAAGTATGAGACGAATTTTTAAAAATATTTCAAGAATTTTTGCAGCAGCATCAAGATTACCCTTTTCATAGTAAACATCAACATATCCAAAAAATTCCTTATTATTCTCAGCTTGTAGCAAAATCAAGTGAAAAATTATATACAATACATCAAGGTTTTATGAACATAAATATTGAATTTTCTGAAATCAAGCACCCTGCACTTCTTGAAAGAGTTTGCCATGATATCCAAGAAAGATGGGATCAATTAATAAGATATGAAGAAATAAAAAGCCATTTAAATCCAGATATTGCGAATTTCGAAAAAATAGAGTCTAGTGCCATAGAGTCTATATCGATAAAAATAAATAACATCATTAAAAAGGCTGATTCTTTGATAAAAAAAGAAAATATTGAAAAAAAAGATTTTAATGATATTCAAATGTGCTATAGCTGCTTAACAATGTTTGAAAAAAATTTAAAAATTAAAAATTTTGACTGAGAAGAAATAATTGGAATAATTAAAGACAAAATTTTAACAAAAGCTCGCGAATTAAAAAGGAGAGCAGAAGAATCAAATGAGGCAAGAGAAATAGCAGAAACCATTATAAATATGAAAGAGATTTCAAATAATGTTCCTTTGTTAAATAATGAATTGAATGGAATTATAGATGCATATTTAGAAACTTTAAGAAAGAAAGACAAATCAGAAATAGCAATACTCACTCAAGAGCTAGAAAAGCACCCAAGTGGATTAGGCCTGCATATAATTACGGAGCACAAAGTATTTGAGGGTGCTATGCAAAAATTGTGGATGAGTAAGACTCAGGCACATGGAATAAAATTTGCATTGGAAAATATAGATGGCTCTAATATAAATAAGCGAGAATTGAGAGAAAATTATGATAATTATACAAAAAAATTTAATGAGTATCAAGCAAAATATTGAAAAATCTCACAAATTGATGGAGTCGACAGTGCTATTACTGAAATCGTAAACGAGATAAAAGCTAGAGCAAAAAGTCTTATAGATGAAAATATAAATTCAGACATTAGTGTATTCAAAGCTTCATATCCAGATCTTTTGGCTTACATTGTAATGTTATGGGTGATTTTAAACATACAAAAATATAAGCAAGATGTGAATGATGAAGAACAAAAGTCTTCAATTTTTACTCCTCATCCAATACAGATTCTGTCAATCTTTCGTATGCTTGGCATAGGTTATGA
>CATKHM010001237.1:0-10604 GCA_949751825.1 Blepharisma undulans | reverse complement strand
AGAAACTAAAAATTTTCTTAAAATGGATTATTTGATTTTTGTATATATAATCCTGCTTTATATAATAAAGTTAATTTTCTTATATTTTTTCTCATCAAATAAGACATAAATAAAAATATAGGATTTTTATGAAGTTTCTATTAGAATTGGTTGCAGGTGCCGAAATAGGAAAATAAAAGCCTGATTTGTTTTTTAATTATATTTATGCTAAAAAATACTGAAAAACAGCAGTTGATATTAATATAAATATCATAGAAATGACTTATTTAAATTTTAAAATAGCTGCTGGAAACAAAAAATTTTAATAGAAATGATACAGATCTAAATGAGCTACTCTTTCATATTAATCAGAAGGCTAGTTATTGAAATATATAAGAAAATTATTAAATCTATAAAAATCATCTTTAATGCCAATATTGACATCAGCATAAGGATTTTTTCACTTTCATAATGCTTTTGCATAATTTTCTACCAATTTGCCAAATTAAAATCTAATAATTATATAAAAATACAATGAAGCTGAATTTCTCAAACAAAAAAGCAGGCTGATACTATTCAATGGGATTTTTTTGCTTCACATTTGGAATGACCTATCTAATGCCCTTATGGTACAAAACATTTTGTGAAAAAACTGGCTACACTGGTTTAGGTCTCAAAAGAAAAGATTTCGACTATGGGAAAATCCATGATCCCAAAAAAATTCATAGGAAATTTAAAATTATTTTCCAAGGGAGCAGCGAGCCTGAATTAGGGTGGAGCTTTTTTCCTCTTCAAGATACAGTAGAAGTAAACGCAGGCGAAACAGTCCTTGCATTTTACAGAGCGTACAATGATAGCCCAAACCCTATTATTGGCATTTCAGCTTATGTGGTCCAGCCAGACGAAGCAGTCCAGTATTTTAACAAAATTCAATGCTTTTGCTTTGACGAGCAGATGCTTAACCCTAAAGAACAGGTTGACATGCCCCTTTTCTTTTATTTAGATCCAAAGATATGCGATGAGCCTCTAATGATTGGCGAAAACGAAGTAAGACTTATGTACACATTTTATAAAGCCCAAGACCAAACTTTAGCAAATCTATTAAGAGATCATCCTAATTCACCTATCAATAGACCCATGAATGCCAATCCAGCTATCTAATATCTTAGTTTAGAATAAAATCCATTTAAATATTCATCTGTTAACTTTTCATAGCGGGGACATTTTCTGTTAGATATTTGAAATGTCAAGCCAAGTGAATAATCAAGGAGGAAAACAATTGAGTAGAGCCAGCTCAGGAAAAATCATAAAGAAATTATCGATCAATACAAATGAAGAAAAGTCAAGCGACCTAGAGAATTTTATAGCTCTTGGTAAGAACTCTCCTCATGCTGTCAATCTTGGAAAAAGCAATGCTTTGGGAAGTCCAAGCAATGCTGCAAACTCAGTTTTTTCGTTTTCAAATCCATCTCAAAGCCAAATTGATATCAATAGTAAAATAAAATCGCCTTCTCGGTATGTTTTTTCAACACACAGCCATAGCAGGATTTTTGCCACTGGAACACCTAAAGCACAAAATTCATCTAAGCAAAATTCACATCAGAAAATTCTTACCCCTAGGGCAGCCAGTTCTTCTACTCTTAACACCACCAGAAAAGAGCCAATGCAAGAAAAGAGTGTTAACTCTTACCAAACCCCTAAAAAATCAAGCACAAATGAATGCACCGTAAAGAGCATAGTCACACAAGTCCAACAGCAAAATAAAACCAATGACACTCCTTATAAAGAGCATCTATTTCAAACTTTTCAGTCTATGAAATTTATAAAAAATTTAAGACAGCCAACCAACGAAGAACTGATAAGCAAAATCGTAAATTTACCCAAAAGAAGAGGCTATGAGCACAAAAAAACAGTCGTTTTTGATTTAGATGAAACACTTGTGCATTGTGTCGAAGACGTAAATAATGCTCATGTACCTATCAGTATAGATTTTCCTACTGGAGAAACAATTATTGCTGGGATAAATATAAGACCATATGCAAAAGAAGTGCTTATGGCTGCTAATAAAGATTATGAAGTCATTATATTTACAGCTTCTCACAAATGTTATGCTGATAGAGTTTTAGATTATCTGGACCCAACTGGAGTGCTTATTCACCACAGACTGTATAGAGAAAACTGCTTATTTATTGATGGAGTTTATATAAAAGACTTGAGAATTCTTGCCAATAGGCAAATTAAAGACATTGTCATTGTGGATAATGCGGCTTATAGTTTTGCTTATCAATTGGATAATGGTGTGCCGATTATTTCTTGGCATGACGACATGACAGACAGAGAGCTGTATAAACTTATTGAGTATTTGAAATCTTTATCGAGAATTCATGATATTAGAATAGCTAATAGACAGACTTTCCATTTGGATTCGTTTTATACAGACTATATTAGAGATTTTATGAGGCAGACGGATAAAGAAAACATGCCTCCATCCGAATAGATTTTAAAATAATAATGAATTGTTATTCATAAATTATTTATTTTGAAAATAAGCAATCAATCTTATTTAATAATAAAATAATTGATAACTTGATATATATGAGCAAATAAATATGAAGAAAATATGTATACAAAATAACAAAAATAAAATTAGAAATTATTATAAAATAATTATATTGATTTTAAGGTTATATAAGTATTTCGAAATTTATATATCATTCTATTCAAAAATTGCCAGTGCTAATATCAACTGACTATAAATATATTCTCCCCAAAATCAGAGAATAAATGAAAAAGTAATCAATAACTAAATTGATAATTATATGATTTCTAAAACATCTTTCGAAGAATCACCACAAGAAAATATCTTCAAAGTCTCTGTTCAAACAGACTCCACAAGTTGTGATACTTACAACAATCCTTTTTTGCCAGAATTTTCACGACATCAGTCATCAAACTCCTTATCAAAGGATCTTTCTGACTCCCAGCTCAGCAGCTCTCAATCTCGCCCAGACTCAGAAACATTAAACATAAAACACAAAAAATGCATTATCTGCCACAAAGGAGTCAGTTTACGAAGACGAAACTATACCTGCAAAGTCTGTCAAAATTATGCATGCTCTGATCACTCCTTTAAAAAGCTGCTCAGTGTCTCTTCAAGTAAACCTCAAAGAATTTGCCAAATTTGTGATTTAAAAGAAACGGAAGAAGCTGTAAAGCTGCATACAAAAAGTTTTACAGATGAAGCTGTAAGAATGGATAATGAGCTGCAGAACGCAAAAATTTATTATTTTGATATAAATAAAGACCGAAAAGAGAAAAAATTGTTGATTAAAAAATTGGAAATCGAAAGAGATGGACTTGAAAGAATTCATATTCAAAAGAAAACGAGACTGCATGAACAGCTGGAAAAAGAAGTCCAAGAAGGGTTGAAATTAAAAGAGTCTGTGGAAAGCTTGGAAAAAGATAAAATTGACAGAGAAAATGATTATTTGGGGCTAAAAGAAAAATGCGAAGAGAAAGAGCAATGCATTCGTGCGATGCAAGAAAAATTGGAAATTTTAAATAAAAGAAAAGAACTGATTTTGATTCAAACAAAAACAGTTGATAGAAAGCTTGAAAAAGATGAAGAAATGCGAAAGAAGTTTGAGAAACTGTGTAAGAAATGCTATAGTAGAACAAGGAGCTTTAGAGATATCTAAAGGCATCAAGTATAAAATATATTTGTTTTATAAATCGAGAATAAGATTAAAATAATTTTGACAGTTGATTTTAATGTTTGAAAAAACTTCAACATTTTATAAATTACCAAACTAATTATTTTTCAAATGAGCAAAGCTTTTCAAGCATTTTCCTTTAAACCTAACAGCTTATTTCAGCAAAACAGATTGCTGCCTCCAACATCATGCAGAACCCCAAGTACATGCTCACGATCTGAAAAGAACAGCAGCAAAGACAAAGGCCTAAAAGACTATGGCGAAATAATTTCTCAAGCAAAATCATTTATAAACTTGGTATCTCATAGGCAAAAACTTCGAGATCTACTCAAGAAAACCAAAAGAAGGTCGAAATCTCCAAGTTTGTTTTTATTAAAACCAAGTTCAGATATGAACGAATTCCCAGAAATTAAGAAAAGCAAAAGAAGCACAAAATCAATAAGTGTTTTGGCAAAGAATAAATGTAAATTGGTTTATGAAAATAAAAGAAATTCAGAAGAATACAATAAAGGTGGAATTTCTTGAATTCACTATAAACCTATTGCAATAAATGAAAGTCCAGCATTTAGGACAAAAAGCTGCAATAACGAATCTCCAAAAAGAGAGGAAAAAATAAGAAAAATTGTTTTATCCGAAGAAAATTCTACAAAAAATTCCTGTATATTATCTAAACTAAAAGCAATATCTGGGAATGAAAATAAAAAGAGTATCGAAAAAATTAAGCGGCATAAAGAAAGGGTAAAAACAGAAGTTTCTGAGAATACTGATGCAGAAGAAAAAGAATATATTAAATCTTTGCTGATTCCAACTTATTCAAAATATGAATGTGAGCCTGCTGAAGATGACAGCCCTACTTTGGAGTTCCAGCCCAGGTACTAGTTGTAAATATGTATTTTTCCTCATATTTTAATTAATTGTTTTTTAAAGAAATATTTACATATTAAAAAGGAGTGTGATTGTGGTTATTTCTTCGAAAATTCTCTTGGCTTCTTCAAATTTTGCTCTTTGAATTGATGAGCCAACAGATTTAATTTTATGTTGTCACCTCTGCAAAACTCCTTCTTCTGATAAAAATATATTTCTATTTACCCCAGGTGCAAAAAAGAAAATTGCATTTGCGTCATCCAAAATTTGTGCATTCTCTTCAATTATTTCACAAATATTTTCTTTATGTTTTTGTTCATTTGCTCTTCTTATTTGTGAACCTATTGATCTTATTCCTCCTTTTGTTTTATCAGCAGTGCTTTGTCTTTGTCCTTGTTTTCCCCTAACCACATATTTTTTATCAGATTTATGGAAGGTGCATTTTCCATTTTCATCAAAATTTGCAATAGAAAATGACCCACCAAGGCACAAAATTATAACAATATTTCCTTGATTTCTTAAGAATCTCAAAGAATTATCATCAATTTTCAGCTCATGGCTATGCTCATTATTTTTGATTTTTTGTAAAATATCTTGCTGCCGTTTTAAGAGAGCATTTTTGTCTGTGAAGTCTATGGCATTAAATTCATCAGATGATGAAAGTCACGATATAGGGTTAATTTCTTTGCCTTCTTCGTTGTAGATTAAAGGATTTGCTATAGAAATTTCATCATTGAAATCATTTATGAAGGTTTTTGTTCCGTTGATGGAATCGGAAGAATCAAAGGTGTAATGAACAGAAAATAATTCTTTTGGGAAATTGTAGATTTGCTGCTTTACCACGAGAAAATCTTTGTTGTCTTTGTGAATGGTGGTTAGTCTGGCTTTTTTCTTGTTGTTAAATTGGATAGCTCGAAGAAAGGTTTTCCTCAAGCTGGAGTATTTGATTTTTTTATCGTATTCAGGAGTTAATGTGGCTTTCATAAAGCTATTGAGGCTTTTTGAGCAAATAGCCAAATTAAACCTTTCCTGTCGGCTTAGAAAAGATGCGATGCACTCTATGGATGAATCTTGTAAGCTGTGCATCAGATAAAAATGGTATATTAATCTAAGTTAAACATGGAATGAATTAAATTTTCATCTGCTGTGCTATAATAAAAATTAGTCTATGTATCACTGGTATCAAGAGGAATTGCCTTGATATCGTACATCAATTATTATTGACTCTAATTTTTAATAATATAATTTTTGAATTATTTTTTTAATTTTGCTGCTTTTATAATAAACTGCATATTTTTCGTTATTTATTTAAATATTAAAAAATTTATTATAATTTATTGAGAAGCCCAATCTACTTTACTTCTATTTCTTCTCCTCTGACTAGCAAAAGCTTTCATGCTTTCAATGATCCATGGATGCTCTAGCGCTTCTGCCGGCTTTATTCTTTCCTCAGGATCCCAAATTAAGCATTCTACATAAATCTTACTGTCAATTAAATCCACAAACTGATTATCATTACACCTCATTTTTTCAACTAAATTTTTAGTTGCAGGATATCTTACCCTTCCTTTGCTATTTGGTTTTATTTTCGGCCTATCATCATTATCAAAAAACAAGCTTTTTCTTGTCGAAATTTCCAATAATTTCGCAGGCGGCAATCCTCTTATTTCCATAATACACAAAAGTTGCTCAGCTTCGCTTTCCCCAGGAAAAAGTGGATACCCAAGAAAAAGCTCTGCAAGGACACATCCAAATGACCACATATCAATAGCCATGGTATATTCAATCCCCAAAATAATTTCTGGAGCTCTGTAAAATCGACTTTGTATATAAGTATATATTTTTTCATCTTCAAAACAAGCAGAGCCGAAATCAATGACTTTAATGCCTGATTTATCGCTTTGCTTTAAAAGAATATTTTCTGGCTTTAAATCACAGTGAACTATTTTGTGGTCATATGTAAATTTTAAACAATATAGAAGCTGCAAGGCAAATCTTCTTATGAGGCTTGGAGAAAATCCTTGGAATGAATTGGATTTCATCAATTCGTAGAGATTTATGCTGAGAAGCTCAAAAGAAATGCATAGGTGTTTTCGGAAAATAAAGTGGTCTTTTAAGTGAATGGCGTTGGAAAAACCTTCTGGATCGTGCTCTTTTATGTGTTCAAGCACTCTGACTTCAACTACAGCTTGTCTATGAAATCTTCGTTTATTTCTAATAATTTTTACAGCGATGTATTCTTGGAGTTTATGATCAAAACATTTGCAAACTTGTCCGAAGCTACCTTTGCCAAGGATATCTTTTATTTCATATCTATATGCAATATGATCCCCAATAGTCAATTTATAGTCACCTCTTTCATCATCCATCCCATTATTGGGAGCATTCAAAACTGACTTCAGTTTTCTGACTCCTAGCCCAAGAAATCAAATTGATTTATATTCCAAAATTTCCCCTTGCTCATACAGACTCAGATTCGCTGAAAATAACTGAAGTGCTGTCGCAGCTGTAATTGGAAGGTCAAGATTTTCAAAAATTTGCAAAGGGTCAGTGCAGGGAGACCTAGATTTGATATTAGGAGTCAGTTTATCTATCGCTGGCATTTCAATATCAAGGCAGTCAGAGTTTGGAAGTGAAACCCTTCTTTTACTAAAATTTAATTTTTTAGTGCTTTGAAGTGAAGTATTATTTGGATTGGCTGTGGTATCAATTAGCATAGGAAGAATTAGTTCTCTTTTTGGTGAAAACAAAGAAGAGTTTTTCTTATGGGCATCATGTATTAACGTCTTGTTTATTCTTTTCGTGTTGGAGCTTGGGAGATCAAATGATTTTTGTTGCTTTGCTCTGCGGCTTGATAATGTTAAAACACTGAGGTTAAGGGTTTGATTTTTGGGGCTTTGAACAAGCAATTTTAGTTTGGCTATTTTGCTCCTGGGAGAAGCTGCATTCATTAAGAATATTTTATGCTTAATTATGAAATTTCAGCAAATGATTTCTAAATAAGCTTAAAATCTGAGTAAGCTGTTAAAAGTCTGTTATGTTTATAGATAATCTAGCCCTACCATATTAACCAATCCATATGCCTTAAAACTTTATTAAATATAAATATGCTAAATTAATTTAACGTCAATCTTATATCAGCTTTTTTTATATAATCAGAAATAATATTGCTATTACAAAATATTTCTACTCAATTGATATCAAACTTAAATTATTGATAAATAAATAGATTTATGAAAATCTTTGACATTAATTAAGAATTTTTTTGCTTTTCCGAACTTTCCACATAAACAATACTTTTAGTCCTATAATATATTATAATCTCTGCAAAATTATATTAAAATTATAACTTGGGAGTTTGGTTATAAATACCCAATATAAATTATGAAAAGAATACTATGTTAGTAACTAATATTAAAATGCTTTCTCCTGTTAGGTAAATTCCTGCTACTATATATCTATTGTTATTTTCTATCGCAATTTCTTTCATCAAATGAATATAAAACGATCCAAGACACCACAGCGACGATAAAATAGTAGCAAATATTCTTCACCATAATGCTCCATACAAGCATAGTAAAAGTCCAGCACAATGTCCAATGGACGAATATCCATAAATCGACAAAACATTCAGATAAGGAACTATAGTCCCAAAATACTTAAAAAAACAATAAATTGCGAGTGGAATTGCAGCCAAAATACCATAAACAGTAAAGCAGCCCGTAAGTATATACGAAATGTGATATCCTACTTTGCCAGTCTCAAAATAAGTTTCTATATACCCAAAAGCACAAAGCAAAAATATCAAAGTTGCTGCAATTCATACAGGCCCATATAAATCAGGAGATTTCTCATCAAAGAATGAAGGTGCATTAAAAGGCAGCAGTGCCTTCTTTATTCGGTCAAGAACAAGTTCCGTGTCCACATCAAAAAAGGGCTTATAGTAATTAATTTCCCATAATTTGTAATTTTTATCAATTGGAGTCTTGCTACTGTATTTTAGATAGTCTTCGAAATCGTGGATTCTTTCTTGTTCTGCGTCTTCATTCAAAGACTCTGCTGGCTTGTCGTCACTTATATCTAGCTCCAGAAGATTGGCACTATATCCTTTGTTTTCCATAATTAAATCAACTTATAATTGCATCAAAACCAATATAAAAAGTTATGTATAAGCAGATTTTAATTAACTAGGAGTCATGAAGGACCAGCCGTCAAGTCTTTGTGCGGGTGTCTCATCTTCTTCTAGTTTGCCAAACATTCTTTCTGTGGTGATATCTCTATACATTCTTTTTGATTGGTGAATTGGAGGAGCTGGGATGGATCTTTCAAGTAAAGCAGCCCAGTCTAAGCCTTCAAAGAAAGGGTGCTCTTTTATTTCGTCAGCGTCTCGCTTGGATGCTCCTAATCTTTTGCTTGGGTCACGGTTTAGGAGCTGCTTTATAAGTAATTTTGAGTTTTCTGACATTGTTTTGGGGAGTCTTAGTTTTCCTCTTTGGATGTTGTTGAATAGCTCTTCACGGTTGTGAGAATAATAAGGAGGAGACCCTGTAAGCATTTCATAAAGAAGAACTCCTAATAAATATCAATCGACTGAACGTGTATGTCCAGCTCTTCTGAGCATTTCTGGTGCTAAATAAGCAACTGAGCCACAAAATGATTTATTAAGCTGCCCATCAGACACTCCTTCTTTTGAAAGTCCGAAATCAGTCAGCCTTGCATGCCCATCTTTATCAAGCACAACGTTTCCAGGCTTCAGATCCCTGAAAAGAATTTCATGCTTGTGAAGCTCTTCAAGTGCCAATAAGATTTCTGCAATATAAAATTTCGCTTTATCCTCAATGAATTTCTTTTCTCTATTCAAATACATCCCTAAATCTCCTCCTGGACAAAAATCCATTACAAGCACCAGTTTTTCAGGTGTTTGGAATGAATAATTCAGCTTCACAATGAAGGGATGATTTAGTTTAAGCAAAATATTTCTCTCTGTAAATGCATATCTCACAAGATTGCTCCCAAATACTTTTTCTTTCCTGAGGACTTTTAATGCAAATAACTCTTGTGTGTCTTTTTTCTCAACTAAATAGACTTCTCCAAAACTCCCCTTGCCTAGTTGCATAAGTCCACGAAAATCATGAGGCCCAACCTTTGAAGGCGGCAACACAAGTTTCGGTGGTGTCATAGAAATTTTTTTCTTTTCAGGTCTCACAAGTAGTTTTGGCCTCTCATTAAAAATATTCAAATCCCTAGCCCCTGGCTTTTTTGTGCATTTTGCGAGCATTCTATTGATTTGGTCATCTCTTGAGTTATGCAAAAGAACACTATAGAAAGGAGTTCGTGTATATTGGGAGCTGGGAATTGGGATCCCAAGCTTTTTGCAATAAGCTGAAAATTCTGAATAAATTTCAATACTGGGAGATACATCTGCAGCTGTTCTATCTAAATAGTCAACAATAGTGATGTCTGGGTCTGATTTAAGCAGCCAGGAAACGATTTCTATATCTCCATGTATAGCAGCGTAATGAATAGGAGTGCTGTTGTCACTGTCTTTCGCGTTTATATTAGCTCCTTTTTCGACTAATAATTTTACAACGCCGAGGTGGCCATGAAGAGCTGCTAAATGTAAAGGGGTACGATTCATACTTGTGAGGGCATCTATATTGGTTTTGTTTCCGATAGAAATTAAAATTTCTGAGGCTTCTAAGAAGCCGTAAGAGGAAGCTAGATGAAGAGAAGTCCAATCGTTTAAACCTCTGGCATTTGGCTGGGCTACCATTTCACCATATCGAGATTTGTCAAGCAACTCTTTGATCCTAATGATGTCATTTCTTTCAACTGCTTCTCACAAGTCTATATTTGCCTTAGGATTGACGTTTCAGTTCTCGTCAATATCCATGGAGTTTTGAGTGCTTTTTGAATATTCCTTTGATTCTTCAGATGGACTAGTTGCATCTTTGGTTGCTGGTGTTGATGCTGCAGAGTAGACTGATGTGCTTACATTCCCATTTCCTTCTTGGTCTCCATACTCTTCTTCATCAATTGTCTCTAGTA
>CATKHM010001236.1:0-10606 GCA_949751825.1 Blepharisma undulans | reverse complement strand
AAAATTTTCTTGTAGAAATTTGGTATCTGCTCTGATAAATTTGCTTTATTTGAAAAATGATGAAGAAAATATTGACGAAAATAAGAAACAGGCTGAATCAAGTAGTTACGAAGATTTCTTTGATATGTGATATACTGCGCTTTGATTGAATGAGAATTGCCGAATAAATCAGAAAGCTCAGTATTGTTTAAGATTTGATGATGCATTTTAAGAGAAAAGTCTTCAGACAGTGTACACTTTTCCATATTTATATTGCAAACCTAGTTTGTTTGATTCTTATTAACATATTATCAGGTTTTCGCTTAAAACACAAAAGAGCAGTTTAAGATTTTTTTCTATGGACAATAGTTTCTCTTATAATAATTTTTTGCTTGAGTTCTTTGTAATGGGAGACTTTAGATTTGGTAAAAAAAAAAAATTTGTTAAATTTTATTAAGGGAGGTTTTGAGTCTATTTTTACAGTCATAGATTCAGCATGATGCTCTCAAAGCAGCTTATATATAGAAAATTACTTTATAAGTACGATTTTATATTATTCATCTTATTTACTAATCATCATAAATGCTGAATTATCATTATAAGAATAATATAAATACTAATAGAGATAATATATTATTCAAATTTCTTAAATGAAATTGATATCTATCCCTTTATATTATTTGATAAAATATCAAAGGGATTGAAATGAACATTAAAAATAATATATGTTGATAGACTATACAAAACAAAGCAAAATATAAGAATGATTATAATAAATAAATTAAAAATCAAAATTCATTTTTGGATAAAACAGTTCTTGCATTCAATAAGCAAATTAGTCATATAAAAAATAAAAATGACTATTTCCTTTCCTACAAAAGTAATTAATCATCAAAAGTGCTTATTTAATAATACAAATTAAGCACAATTACACTTGAGCTTGTCTATATTGTTTTGGCTAATCCAAAATATTTACAGAGCCCAATATTGAATAATTTTCTTTCAGAAAATAGATGTATACCTGGATGATCCTAAAAGCATAGATTTTTATTACTATCCAGCAAATATTTCGTTTTGAAAATAAATTATTCAATTATTATCGATTTCTTCTGAAAATGAATAAATAAAATTCTTCATTATTTAATTATATCATTTTTGTATTTTTTAAGGCTTTATATGGTTTAAGTATCAAGCATTTATCCAATTTTATGCTAATAATATTTGGTAGAGTAAAATCCCTATTTGTAAATAGTAAAATCCATTTTATTTGTTTATCATTTAGCAGTAAAAGTTTAATGATTAAATTTCATAATAAAAAATATTATTAATCTTATATAAGAACTAAGTCATTACTTTATAATTCACTCAAAATATCTCGTCATAAGCAAAATTCTCATTGAGTTTCCATATATAGCCTTCCTCAATTATTTATTATTTTTTGAATTTTTTGCCGCAAACGAGACTCTCTTAAAAATAATCCCTAAAAATATCAAAAATAAGACTGTTTTCTATTAACAAACCTAAGCTCAAAAAACCACCTTCAGCCATCACTTTATATCGTTTGCGCTGATCAAGGTTTTAATAAATGGCCGTATATAAGAAACTTTGGTGAAGAGAAGAGGTCCAAGATATGTATGGACTACTATTAATGTTTAGTCACATTTTTGCCGCATTTTCTATGAGTTCACGAGCGATTTACATTTGCTTTGCGAAAAAAACTTTATCATTTGATCAGTTAGCTTACTTTATAACTCATATTACGATTATGTGTATTGTTAAATATTTTGATAAAAAGAATTGGAAAATAAAAGTTGTAGTTGCGGTTTTTGTAACAGAAATTTACAACACTATGTATATATTATCTCATTTGGAATACCCAGAAAACCCTTCAATGCTCCAAGCTTTTATTATGATTCTCTTAACAACTTTGGAGCTCCCAATGATCAAAAACAAAATTCTTTTCAATTTATTATTAGCGAAGCATATTTATATTTGGTTTTTGCACCCGTTGATCTTTGAGTCGGGTCGCTTTTCAATGACAGTAATTCAATTTAATTCAATTTTTGCAATTTTTCTACTCGGAAATGTCGCGATTTATTGCAAGCACAAATTATCATTTGAAAAGTTCGAGCTTCTAAAAGAAGTCAAATTATCCAAAGAAAGATTTGAAATTATTACTCAAGCTTTTTGCCATGGACTAATTATAATTACTGGAGAAAGCAAAATTGAGTATTTTAATTCAAGTGTTTTAAATTTTTTGCAATGCACACCTGATGGTATTTATAATGAAATATCGAAATATGAATATTCGCATGGAAGAAAGGTATCAAATTTCAACACATCGAAATTTTTAATTGATGACATAAATTATTCATATTACAATTTAAATTCCCAAGAAATCACTTTGGGAGTTACTTTTTATAATGAAACCAATCTTGAATGAAAAGCCAGAAAAATCATGTGAGAAAATAAAGCAGCCATTTTTCTCACAGCAAGAAATGTGAATGAAATCATGGAGCTTGAAAAAACCATTACCAATGATCATATGAAATCTGTGCTTTTAAGATCAGTTTCACATGAATTAAGAACACCTCTAAATGCTATTAGCTTTTTCACTAGTGAATTATTAGTTCGCTCTGGGCTTTCTAAAGCCCAAGAAGAAATGGGAAAATTGAAAATGATTTTGACATCATCAAAATTAATGCTTTCACTTATAGATGACTTGCTTGATTATTCAAAAATAATTTCAGGGGTTTTTACTATTAGAAAGACACATTTTGATATAAGAAATGTTATTCAGAGTGCATGTGAACTTATAAGCTTACAAGCGAGCAAGAAAAATTTGAGGCTGAGCTATAGGATTGATCCAATGATACCTGAAATTGTATATACAGACTCTTTAAGAGTCAATCAAATTTTGCTGAATTTATTAAGCAATGCTTTGAAATTTACACTGAAAGGCTCAATTGAAGTTTGTTGTACTATTAATTCAAAAAATAGACTGAAAATTTATGTTGAGGACACAGGAATTGGGATGACAGAACAAACTACAAATGAATTATTCACAGAATTTACTACGTCATATATCCCAAATATAAATCCTCAAGGATCTGGGCTTGGCCTCTGAATATCAAATTTCTTATCTAAACAGCTTGGAAATAAACCTATCAAAGTAAAATCAACTCTTGGAAAAGGTTCAAAATTTCAATTTTCCGTTGATATTTTTCAAGACACCCCTATTGATCCTCTTCACGAAAAAGCATTACCCGAAGAAATCGAAAAATCTCAAGCAATTGAAATTTCAAAATATTCAGAATTCGAAGGCTTAAGAAACGTTGACGTTTTAGTCGTCGACGATAATGAGTTTAATAGAGTGATTTTAGCATCCATACTTTCCCAAAGCCATATCACTTGTGATGAAGCCTGCAATGGAAAAGACGCCTTAAATAAAGTGCTTGCATATAATAAAAAAGGTGGAACCTATAAAGCAATAATAATGGATTGTAATATGCCTGAAATTAATGGATTTGAGGCAACAAAATTAATTATAAAATTGCAAAGAGATGGAGATATCAAAAGTTTGCCAAATATTATTGGATATTCAGCCTATAGCTCAGATGAAGATAAAAATGCCTGCTATGAGTGCGGGATGATTGATTATTTAACTAAGCCGTGCCCGCCTGAAGTTGTTATAAACACAATCAAAAAATATATCCAATAACTATTTGAAGGTGTAAATAGGTCCTTTGAAAATGCACTTATAGTTTTAATTAATTTTTATTTATAACAATTTTTTGAAAAAATATATTAATTGCAAGAAATTATTGATATTGCAATATTTATAGCTAATAACATTAATTTTAGATTATAAATATCCTCGAACCATATTTATAATCTTTTCAGGGGGAGACGGTTTTGGTAAATACCCTATCATTCCTGATTCAAAACAAAGCTTTACATCTTCATCAGAATTATAAGCAGTGTAGCCAATAATCCTTGGCATGCTGCGCAGCTTGCCTTCTCTAAACATTTGATCTATTGCCCTTGATGCTTCTCAGCCATTCATCTCAGGCATATCGCAATCCATAATTACAATTTTAAATGGTTGATCTTTTGTATCTCAAGCCAAAATTTTTTCTATTGCAATTTTGCCGTTTGAAGCTTCTTCATACCCGACACCATATTTTTTAAATATTGAGCCTAATATTTCTAAGTTAAATTCCATATCATCAACAATAAGAATTTCTTGTGCATTCAATGACTTTGCATAATTTTGGCTAGAAATTATGATTTCTGGTCTCGAATCATCCTTATCTCCATTTCGTAAAATTTCATCAATTTCACTGATAGGATTTGATTCAAAAATTTCAATCGCAAACTGAAAAGTAGATCCTTTATTGGGAACAGAATTTGCTTTTATTTTCTTTCCACCCAGCTGTTTAACAAGCAGGTTAGAAATATATAAACCTAAGCCACTCCCTTGTTTTTTAATAGTCGGGATATGCTGACTCCCAAAGTTTGTAAATAATTTTTGAATTATATCATTATCGATGCCAACTCCTGAATCCTCAATATAACATTTCATCATATTTTTGGCAGTAGTTACACAGCAGATCTCAATTGCACCTTTATAAGTAAATTTTAAAGCATTGCTCAGCAAATTCAAAAAAATTTGACTCAGTCGGAGAGGATCTGTATAGATTTCATTAGGAAGATCAGGATCAATCCTGCAGATTATGTCCAAGCCTTTTTTTTTGGCTTGAATTTTCAAAAGTTCTTGAGTATTTTTTATTATTTCACGAATATCGCAATAAGATTTTTGTATTGAAAAAGTGCCTGACAAAATTTTCGAATAATCAAGCAGATTATTTATCATCGAAAGCATTAATTTGCTCGAAACAGCAATAATTCCTAGCTTTTTGTACTCATCTTCACTGCATTCAAGCGTTGGGCTGTCCAAAAGCTCATTTGTGAAGCAAATAATAGAGTTCAATGGAGTCCTCAGCTCATGAGAAACTGATCTCAATAATAATGTTTTCATCTTATCATTGGCGATTTTATTTTCAAGCTCAATAATTTCATTGGCGTTTACCAATGATAAAAACAGTGAGTGCTTATTTTCTCACATGATGCACCTGGCTTTACATTCTAAACTTAAAGAACCAGTCAAAGCAATTCCCAAACTTATTTCTTCAGAGATACGATTCTGAAGTAAATAGTTTATATCAGCAATTAAAAAATTAGATGAAGTGAAGTTTGATAATTTTTTATTATTGCAATATTCAATCCTTTGAATCGTCGAAGCAAGATTTTCTGAAGTTGTTGATAAAAGTTCAAGGGTCCGATTCGAAAAATATTCAATAGAATTTGTTTCTGACATGATAACTATACCAGTATTAAGGATTTCTGAAAGTGCTTTGAAGCGATTTTTGGATTCTGTTATTTCTTTCTGGCATGAATTACAATTTTCAAGCATTTGCGATATGTTTGTAAAAGTACAGTAAATAAGTATGAGCAGAAATATGGCACAGGAGTTCGCATCTCTTCCCATAATAATCCAGAAAAATACTCCTGCTCTATAATACCAATAATTTTCTTGTGAGCAAAAATCCGCCATTCAGCAGAAATTTATATATTAGATGTTTGTTGAGATCAATTATAATAGCAAATGCAACCTAATAAATAATTAATTAAGATTGATAAAATAATTGAAAAAATAAAAAATTTTTATGCCGATTGCTGATCTTATGGAGTTGGCAATTTTAATCATCACCAGTAAATGAAAATAATCGAAATTTATTTATGCAAAAATAGATCTATTTGTGTTGGACTTAAAAGTAAAATTAAAATAACCCAACAAAAATTTATTGATTGCTAGTAGAATGATAAAATTCCATATTAATTCAGCTCTTTTCTGTGCAGATTATTTTATTATTTTATTGGTCATACATAAACTCAATCCGAATAAGTGCTAAATTCAATAATTTTCGCAAAATTTTATAATAATTAAAAGAATAATAAATGCCTCAGACTTTAGACTTCTATTCTTATAGCTTTACAATTTATGTATAGTTTGAGCCATAATGAATGAATTTTTTATGGCAAGTAATGAGAAATTGATACCCAAAATCAATCTATTACTGCGCCATGAATAATAAAATGTAAATAATTTTCTGTTTAGGATCATAGAAGTTAATTAAGGGCATAGCTATTAGAATGGAAGGGGAATTGTTTTAAACTGGCATTGGTTTCTTATGATGGATGCAAGATAAAATTCCTGCTCTTTATATGATAGTTTTTATCGACTTTAATTTCTTTCAACAGATTTATCAGACTAAAATTTCCAAGATTTTTTAATATTAATCATTTGAATTTTAGTTGATAAAAAATTATATTTGATAACTGGAAATTTTTGCATAGCTTAAAAGGTTAAATGGGCAAAATTTATAATTTAGTTCATTAATAGCTTTTGAGGATTATCAAGGCTGAAATAGAAGAATGAACAGATTAATGATTATTTTCTAGAATATATAATTTTTTGGTAAACCATCACAAATTTGTCAAATTTCAAATGCTTTGTTTATATTTTGGTTTGAAAGATTAAAAATTATTTATCCTTTATCTAATTACAATAAATTTTCTCATATTTAAAATTCTTCAAACAAAAAAATAATTAAATAAATTATGATTAATAAAGAATAATTTATAAGTCTATAGCTAATGATCATTAATTTTTAAATTATTTTGCAGAGAAAAGTTTCTGATTATATTTATTTTTGAGAAAAATCAGTTATATTAATTATCCTCGGCTTTGCCCTCGACTGTTTATGATCATCGTTTTGAAATTGTTATACTTAAATTCATAACTTATTTTTGGACAACAGAAAATGACTTAATTCAATATCAAACTTATTTGTAACTCAAAAATTTTCGAATAAAAAAGAATTCTGACCAAATTGATAGCATATTATCTGACTTATAAGAAAATGAACTAATACTTAGAAAATGATTGATTATTATAAAAATATTTTAATTTTGTATGATGCAGAATTTCCCAAAAACAAATTTTGATATTTTAATTTTTCTGCTTCTTGACCTGGTAAAAGAATCATGATTAATATAATAAATGTCGAATTATACATACCTGTGGTGGGAAGAGGAAATTAAGTATAAATATCAATTACTTGTCTATTTCAGCTACGGATTTGCTACAATTTCAGCAATATCGAGACTGCCTTTTGTATTATTATCTCCCTTATCAATATATAGAGAATTTTTCAAGAGAACTATCCATCATTTTCTTGCTGTTATCTTTTTGAAGATTTTTGAAAGAAAATCTCCAAGCATCAAAGCAGCATCAGGAATTATTGTAATAGAATACTATCATTTATTGTTATTTTTATCTACATGAAGCATTGATCCTTATATATTAGAGTTGTTTTCGTTCTCACTGACAATAAAATTAGAACTCCCTTTTATACAAAATCGAGCAGTTGCAAATTTGATTTTGCTTAAGCATTTTTATGTTTGATGCTTTCACGGAATACTTTTCGGAGAAAGCCCAATGAGCCTTGACATGTCTTTTTTAAGATCATTTTTGTCAATATTTATAATTTGCAATATTGGGGAATTTTATTTGGATAAAGTATCTTATGAAAAATTTAATTTTAGCAAGGAGCTTGAGATATCAAAGAAAAGGCTAAAAATAATAACAGAAGCTTTTCCTGATGGTATATCAATAATTTCCAGAAATCTTACAATTGAATTTTTCAATGAAAATATAGCTAATTTGTTAAATTGCGAAACCAGCAATCTTTATTATGAAATATCAAGATATGAATACTGCCCAAATCGAAAAGTTTCAAATTTCTCAGCTTCTAATTTGCTTATCGACGATATTTCTGAAGCATTTGGTCGTATAGGAAACGATGAAATTACTTTAGGAATCACCTTTTTAAACAACATATATTTAGAATGAAAAATCAAAAAAATTATTTGAGAAGACTCTCCAATGCTTTTCTTAACAGTAAGAAACGTAAATCAAATAATTGAACTTGAAAAAAGCATTGCTACCGATAATATGAAAACAGTGCTATTAAGATCGGTTTCGCATGAACTAAGAACTCCTTTAAACTCTATTGAGTATTTTATTAACGAAATAAGTGATAACTCGAAGTTTCAAAGGACAGAAGAAGAAAAACACAATTTGAAGATTGTTTCTGTTTCTTCAAAATTGATGCTTTCGCTTATAGATGACTTGCTTGATTACTCAAAAATTCTTGCTGGGGTATTTACAGTAAAAAGAGCTCAATGCGACCCAGTTCATATTATTCAAAGTTGTTGTGAACTTGTTAGCATGCAAGTGGCTAAGAAAAATTTGAAATTGATTTGTAGGATCGATCCAAAAATCCCCAGCTTAATAATCACAGATCCTATCAGACTGAGCCAAATTATATTGAATTTACTAAGTAATGCTTTAAAATTTACATTAAAAGGATCAATAGAAATTTGTTGTACTTACACATTAAAAAACACGCTGAAATTCTTCGTAGAGGATACTGGAATTGGGATGACTGAAGAAACAAGGCAAAGACTTTTCACTGAATTTAGCACTTCTTATATTCCAAGCATTAACCCTCGAGGTTCTGGACTTGGCCTTTGCATATCTAATTTTCTAGCCAAACAGCTTGGAGGAAAGCCAATAAAAGTAAAATCATTTCCAGAAATTGGATCCACATTTTGGTTTTCAATTGACATATTCAACGAAAAATCCCCATCACCTCGATCTGAAAAGCTTATACAAGCAGAAAATGAAGGAAAAATTTCTTTTGATATGGACAAATATAAATCATTAAAAAACTCAGGACTTTCAGATATCCTCATTGTAGATGATAATGAGTTTAATCGCATTGTTCTTTCAGCTATAATTGGACAACAAAATTGATCTATTGAAGAAGCATGCAATGGTAAAGATGCATTAAATAAAGTCATTGCTTGTAATAAAAGAAAACATATGTATAAAGTCATCATTATGGACTGTAGCATGCCTGAGATGTCAGGATTTGATGCTACTGCAGAAATTGTAAATTACTATAAAACTGGGAAAATCTCAAAAATGCCCTCAATCATAGGGTACTCGGCATTCAACACGGATGAAGATAAAAATGTCTGCTTTGAGTGCGGGATGATTGATTATTTAACTAAACCTTGTCCTCCTGAAAAAATTATAACTACTATAAAAAAATATTTTTAGGAGGAAAGTTCAAAAATTTCTAGTCAATAATTTCTTGTATGATAATGCTCAATATGCTATTATTCAGCAAGAATCAGCTTATAAACTAAAGAGTTTCGCTTAAAAT
This sequence comes from Blepharisma undulans, assembly GCA_949751825.1. Lineage (NCBI taxonomy): Eukaryota > Ciliophora > Heterotrichea > Heterotrichida > Blepharismidae > Blepharisma > Blepharisma undulans. Next base: position 1,268 of record CATKHM010001236.1, on the reverse strand, counting down.
TTAATATTTTCCAAATACCTTGCTTTTTTATTTTAGAATGTTCTTGAATCATTTATTAATATATTTTTATTTCTTTAAAGTTCGTTTCTGTTCTTATTGATCTCACAAAGACAGTCATTTTATATGAAATTAATAATCAGTACAATAAAAATATTAAATGATTGACATAAAAACACAATGGTGGCAAGAAGAAACAGAAGATGCCTATAGATTTCTATCAAAAGTGGCAAAAATATTAATTATTCTAGATGGCCTAACATGTGCTCATTATTGACTTCTTGGATCTTTATATTGGCGAACAATTTTTATACCAGCTCTCGTATGCCACTTTTTACTTGCTATTTTTACTCATATAGTATCAGATAAGTGTACTATTTATAAAAGTATTGCAATAATAATAGCAACGGAGTATTGAAATATTGTTTTAGTTTGCTATTCTTGAACTTTATCACCTGAATCCACTCATTTATTTGAATTATGCAGCTTGCTTTCTCGATTCCATATTCAATTCCCCAGTATCAAGGCAAAATGGCTTTTTAATGCGGTAATGATTAATCATATTTATATATGGCATGTGCATCATTTGATAATTGGCAAAGATATAGATTATTACATTCTTATTCCACTCATGAGAATTCTTATTATTATGATAATATCAAACAAATGGCATTCTCATATTTTAAGTTACTCTTTTGAACGTTTTTGTAACAGAAAAGAACTGGAAATAATGTCAAATAAGCTGAATTCAATTACGCGGGCTTGTTTTGATGGAATTCTAATACTTTCTCACTGTAAAAAAATCAATTTTTTAAACAGTAAGTTTTTGGAACTTTTGGAAGCCGATTCTGATGATCTTTACTCGTTTTTAAATAAAATTGAATATTGCAAGGATAGAAAAGCGTCGAATTTTAATTCATCAAACAAATTAATCGATGATATTAATTATTTACTCGCAAATCCTCATCAAGATGAAACAACTCTTGGGATTACACTTATCAACAGTTTACATTTAGAATGAAAAGTAAGAAGTATTATATGAGAAGAAAAACCAGCCATATTTTTGGTAATCAGAAATGTAAATAAAATTATTGAATTGGAAAATAACATCGCCAACAATAAAATGAAAAATTTCATATTCAGATCTGCTTCACATGAACTTAAAACACCGCTGAATTCCATAATATACTTTACAAATGAGGTCTTGGGAAATTTTATGACTCCTCAATCTTGAGATGATATAAGAAAAAAGCTTAAAATTGTTTCTATTT
>CATKHM010001235.1:0-10606 GCA_949751825.1 Blepharisma undulans | reverse complement strand
CTCCAGAAGTCCATAGTGTATGATTGTCTCTGAGTAACTGCATTATCAAAGTTGCGTCCTTGTAGTTTTCTTCTGAAATGTTGTCTAGCTCAGGAATCGCTTCATCGAATGCAGTTTTAGCCATTTCACATGCTTTTTCTTGCTCCTGCTTGATTTCGTAATAAAAGACAGAGAAATTTAGTGCCAAGCCTAATCTAGTAGGGTGAGTTGGCTGCAATTCATTTTTCGCAAGCTCAGTTGCTTCTAAATAAGCTTCCTCAGCCTTAGATGCAGGGCCACTTTTGGCAGCTCCTTGAGAGAACTCACACATATAGCGGTAATAGTCACCTTTCATTTTGTAATAGAAAACGCGTGCTTCAGCGCTTGAAGCCTTAGGAATCAAATCAGTGTCAATCAAATTGAGGATATCATCACAGCTGCGCCTAAGCTCAACTTCAACTTCATTGCGATAGGACTCTGCTGAAGCTTTGTGTGCAGCGTTTCCTCGTCGTTCTTCTTTGTGCTCAATTGAATTCAAGACTCTATAAGAAGTCCTGCGGGCTCCTACTACATTTTTATAGGCGACTGAAAGGATGTTTCTTTCGTCAACTGTTAAGTCTTGGGTAGACTTTTTGACGAAAGCTTTGACATAGCTAATCATTTCTTCGTAGCGTTCTGATTGCTCAGCGAGGCGAGAGAGATAAATTAATTCATCGCGCTCCAATGATTCAGGCCTCTCGATATTCATATTTATTATTTCTATTATCTCCTATTTTTCATTGAAAAATAGTCAACTTAGCCAGATTTTATAAAAAATTTAGAAAAATTAGAGCTGGAGGATGATTTCTAACAATTCTATGATAATCACTGGAGAAAATATAAATGGGAGATTATTTTACTTAAAACTGTTTTATGTGATTTGATAATTATTATAATCAGCATATAATAAAAAATTTATCTCACATATATAGAAAATTGGCTCATGTATATCATTGGAAGAATTTACATTTTATTGATAAATTTTATTATATTTAAATATTAAACATATAGATTCATAAATTCGATTATTTTATCTAAAATTTATGAATGTTTTCAATGATTCCTTTTTATCATGTAATGATGATAAATTTTATTATTATTTAAAAACGTTAAATGGAATATGATAAATCAAGGTAGCTTCCAAACAGATATGAATCCCATGAACCCAAAGTCATTTCTTCATCCTCACTAAGAAACAATCCTAGGATATCAATTTGCAAAATAGTAAATTCCAATCAGGATCTCAAAAAACAAGAAAATCATTCAAAAGTGGTTTCTGAAGAATATTTGCGAGCCTTAAAATCTCATCAGGATCCAAGATCAAGCAATGAAATAGATTTTGAATTTAACTACAAAATTGATAAAATAATCAGAAAAGATCAACGATCCAAATCAATCGATCGAGAAAATAAAGAGAAACTTTTCAAAAGCTTCGATGACTGAAAGCAGCAAAAAGAAGAAGAATTTTCCTTAAAAAAGCACTGGCAAACCGCTTACAACCAAAAAATCGAAGAAGAAAAAATAAAACAAAACCAAGAAAAAGAAGAAAACAAAATAATTTCACAATCATCTTATAATGAATGAAAAAGAAAAAAAAGAAGAGAGGAGTTAGAGAGGAAAAAACAGCAAGAAGAAGAAAAATTAAATAAAGAACAAGAAGAAAAAGAAAAAAAGGAACTAGTTGAAAGAGAATATGTAGAATGGCTTAAAGAGAATCTTAGGAAGGAACAAGAAAAGCAAAAAGAGAAAGCCAAAAAAAGGATTGAGGAAGCAAAGAAAAAGCAAGAAGAAGAAAAGAAAAAGAAAGAAAAACAAGAGGAGTGTCAAAAAGAATTTCAAAAATTTTTGCAAAGATCAGCCAAAAAAGGAAAAGAAAATAATACTCAATCTCAAGAGGTGAAAAGGTCAACTACGCCACTACTGCTGGCTTATTCACCAAATAAGAAAAACAACCTGTCCACAAATAAATCAGGGATAAGTAGGAATAGTGAGCATTCAAGCCAGTATTATGATGGATCTATGCATGATTATCAAGAAAACGAGAAGTCTGGAGAGCAAAACTATAATGAATATTCAGCTGAGTTTGAATCAGAAAACTATTCAGATGATTTAGAGTCAGATGAAGGGGATTATTAATGAAAATAAAAATTAGTATCTGATCATTAATTAAATATTTTTCCTCTGCTTGTGTCACTACTTATCAATTACATTTTATTTTTCTTTGTGTTTCCCTTTCCTTCTCCGAGCAAGTCTTCAATTAATTTCTGTTTCATATGTTCATCTTTTGCTTCATCATTTTGTTGAGGCTGAACTACCAAAGTTGGAGAAACATCAATCGGTTTCTCACTTTGTGCTTGTTGATTTATATAAGGATCATAAAGACTCGGATAATCACTATATGCTTGATTATAAAACTGCTGCTGGGGTGGATACATCATATATGGCATTGCTCCTGGATATGGCATAAACTGCATTTTATATCTTTCATCAGGCTGATTATATCTTGGAGTAGCTTTTTTGCATTCAATTCATTTTCCATTAATATAATTATGTTCATAATTTTCCAATACTCTCTCTACACTGTCTTCACTTATAAAAGTGATGAAGCCAAAACCTCTTGGACTTCCCGTTTCTCTATCAAACATAACAACACTGTCTTCAATTGGCCCAAATTGTTGGAAAAAAGCTCTGAAAATGTCTTCCGTCACGTCTGGAGGAAGACCTCCAACAAACATTTTTTTGGTTCTTTGAGATGACAAATTGTCTGGGACGGGAGGTGGAGCATTTTGTTCTCTGGGGACTGCGAGCTTGCAGTCAACTTTTTTTCCATCAATAATTTGATCTTCAGCGAGGATCATGTCGGCTGATTGACTGCTATGCATTGTTATGAATCCAAAGCATCGTGATCTTCCTGTAGCTCGGTCGATCATTAAGATGCAATCTTGAACTGGGCCATATCTTTGGAAATGCTCAATCATTTTTTCTCGAGTTGTTTGTGGAGCAAGACCTCCTACGAAGAGTTTTCGACTGAATAATATTTACTTTCCTAAGTCGTGCATCATTTTAATTATATGAAAATTTGAGTATATCATTGTGAAAATCCTTTGATTTATAATACTAAATGAATCATAAGTATTTTCAATAATTAAAGATAAGAAATCAATATGCTAGTATTTTATTAGTGTATCTTATTTATAAACATTTTAGTTAAACTGCATAGTCTATTCATGATAGTTTGTGATATTTTAAGATTGTCTGCAACGTTTTAAGTTTGTTAAGATTACTGTAGAAGAAGAAACTATATTAATTTATTAGATACACATAGAGCTAGCAATTTTCAATGAAATTCAAGTAAGCTCAATGATTATAGTTCCATATTGAATAATAGGATTTTCTCTTTTAATTTCACTTTTGTGAAACTTCATTTTATTTTGATTCAATTAATATAATGAATTATTATATAATCTTTTTATTATTTCTATATCAGAAAAAATAAAGAAAATATTTAGCTCATAAATTTCTTCATCTTGAAGAAAATTCAAAAAGGTTTTTAAATTTGGATGTTTGTATGGCAAAAAAAAAACTCTTATCAGGATTCTTTAGCATTGTAATTCAGATTCATTATATTAGCATATAAAATTAAATCAAAAAATGCATCATTGGATTGTATAGATTTTCCCTATAACATATTTTAGTGATATGAAAGTTATTTTCTTAATCAATTATTTCTGCTTATGTGCTTAGATAAGATTACTGCTTAGGCAGATTCCGACAGCTTATAACCTTTTCGAGGCTTTCATGGAATTTTAATCTATAAAAAATTGCTCCTTCTTTGAGTATATTTCTCATATTCTGATGTAAGATAATTTCCTCCTCTGCTGAATTTAAGTTTGACGTGCAAAATATATATTTTTCTAGAGCAAATAACTTTTATAGTTGTTCTGTAGCTTGGCAATATTGAATACCCTTCCGTAATTTATTTTAACAACTTTTATATGTTTTTTTAAATAATCCTTCTCGGCATAATTGCCTTCCATTTAATTGCAAAGATATTTAAGAGATCTATATAATAATCTAAAAGACTTTTAGAACTCATTTTAACTTTATCTGCCATTTTTCTCAACAATTCATAATCATGATTTTAATACCTATCCGTTATATTATCCATCTTGATCTATACTTATACGTTATTTTTGCACCATCTTAATTAGACCAATAATATTTAAATGAACTGTTATAGACTATCACGCCTTTTCTCAATGTTAAAGTCCAGTCCCAGCACTTTTGAGCACCTAAAGTCAATGATTCTAACTGTAAAGAACGATGGACAAACCAGACTTCAAGATGCACTTGATGCCTTTTCAGCTAACAAAATTAATATAACTCATATTCAATCCCGTCCAACAGAAGTCCTTGATTTCAGAACAGGATATGATTTTGAGGTCAATTTCGAGATAAATGATGATTCTGAGTGGAGAAAAATACAAAACCACTTGGATAGACTTGGCTTCAGAACAAAAGATGGAAAAAGTAAAGATGTATCATGGTTTCCGAGATCAGTAGAAGACCTTGATGACTTAGATCAGTATTGCTTTAGAGCTGGGATTGATCTGTGTGGGGATCACCCAGGGCTAAATGATGAAGTTTATAGACAAAGAAGAGCAGAAATAGCACAAATAGCTATTGACCATAAAATTGGAGATGTCATTCCTACTATACATTACACTGATCAAGAAATAGAAACTTGGCAAACAGCTTACAGAGCTTTAGAGCCGTTGCATCAGAAGCATGCATGTGATGAATATAATCAAGCTATTGAAGACTTCAGAAAACACTGTAGTTTCAGAGAAGATAATATTCCACAATTACAAGACATTAATGACTACTTAAAGCCAAAAACTGGATTTTGGTTGAAGCCAGTGGCTGGGCTTCTATGCCAAAGAGATTTTTTAAATTTCTTGGCTTTCAGAGTTTTTGCTTCAACTCAATATATAAGACATCATTCCACACCATTTTATACACCAGAACCTGACGTAATTCATGAGTTGATTGGACATGCTCCACTGTTTGCAGACCCTGATTTTGCTGACTTTTCACAAGCTCTTGGAATCGCTTCATTGGGGGTAAGTGATGAAGAGATTAGAAAATTAGGTGACTGCTATCATTATTCCATTGAATTTGGAATTATCAAGAAAGCAAATGGAGAAAAAAAAGTATATGGAGCTGGAATTCTAAGTTCAGCTGATGAGATGAAGAATGCAGTTTCAGATAAACCTGAGTTCAGGTTTTTTGATCCCAAAAAGGCTGCTCACACACCATTAACGTTTGCAAAATTACAACCAATTTATTTCTGGTCAAATAGCTTTGAGGAAGCAAAGCATGAATTGACAAATTATTCATTGACAATACCGAGAGATGTTCCAGTATCATATGATAAAAATGATCACATCGTGAAAGTTCATCAAGACATCGTCATGAAGAGATAATTAATTACATTATTATTTTTTACTAACTAGTTGTCTTCAAATATATTTCTGAAGAAAGGATTTTTCACTTTTACTCATTATCTTTTTTTAAATACAAGTCTTACTGAAACTACATTTAATGATTCATTTACCATAGACTATGAAGGTGAAAATCTTTTGAATTCTTTATCTTTAAACAACAGTAATAATAAATGCTTCAGTAAATATTTATCGCCCTCATCATTTACTTTTGAAATTTTTATTATGAATGATTACGAATGATTTTTAAAATCCTTTGTTTCTGCTTATAATATGCAAAATTAAAACTTGAAAAATTAGTCAATGCACTTTTTGATCATAATTTGGCATATATATTTAAGAAAATTATCTTAGGTAATTTGAATTAATCGAAATTTCATAACTCATAGCATATGATAAGTTTTCTTAGCATTTTAAACTTATAGCAAATTTCTGTTCTTAAATATGGGATTGTTACCCTTTTGTTGCTTAATGTATTTTATTCACTATAAGAATTTTTCCATCCTTATTCTATTTTGTGTTTAGCTTAGAAAAGATCAACTGTCTAGAAAAGGAAATAAATTTGAATGAGATCTTTTGCGTTGCTATAAAAAAATTTCAATTAATTTTTTTTATACTAACCCTCTATCAGTTTCTGTCTTAAACTATCTATTTCGTGTTCTCTTTATTTAATTTAAATTTTAAGAGATGTTTTTTATAGAGATTATTATGGCTCATTGAGTAAATTTTTCAACTTATAGGCCATTTTTTCAATAATATACAATCATAGACTTAATACATATCCGTTTTTTAAGCCATTTTAGTTCCAAATTAAATTAGTGATATAATAAAAATGAATTGTTACAGATTAGCTCGTCTTTTCTCAAGCGCAAAATCCCAATATGAGTCATTGCAGCATCTCAAATCAATGATCCTGACTGTAAAGAACGATGGACAAACCAGACTTCAAGATGCTCTTGATGCTTTTTCAGCTCACAACATCAATATTACCAACATCCAATCCCGTCCAGCAGAAATTCTCGACTACAGAAAAGGCTACGATTTCCAGCTTGATTTCGAGGTAAGCGATAATCCTGTGCTAGAAAGGATTGTAAAGCACCTCAACAAGCTTGGTTTCAACACACAAAATGCTCAAAGCAAAGAAATTTCATGGTTTCCTAGAACAATGGAAGACCTTGATGAATTAGAACAATATTGCCTAGTCGCTGGCGTTGATCTGTGCAGTGATCATCCAGGGCTAAATGACCAAATTTATAGACAGAGAAGAGCAGAAATAGCACAAGCAGCTAAGGACTACAGACTCACTGATTCAAGAGTACCCACTATCCACTATACAGAAAAAGAACTAGAAACCTGGCAAACTGCTTATAGAGCTTTACAGCCATTGCATGAAAAATATGCATGCGATGAATATAACCAAGCTATTGAAGAGTTTAAAAAACATTGCAACTTCAGAGAAGATAACATTCCACAGTTACAAGACATTAACGACTATCTGAAACAAAAGACTGGGTTTAGACTAAAGCCAGTAGCTGGGTTACTCTCCCAAAGAGACTTTTTGAACTTTATGGCCTTCAGAGTTTTTGGGTCAACACAATATGTTAGACACCACTCAGAGCCATTTTATACTCCAGAACCTGACGTAATTCACGAATTGATTGGGCATGCTCCTCTCTTTGCAGATCCTGATTTTGCTGATTTTTCACAGCAAATTGGAATAGCTTCATTAGGAGTTAGTGATGAAGAAATTAGGAAGTTAGGTGATTGCTATCATTACTCCATTGAGTTTGGAATTATCAAGAAGGCAAATGGAGAAAGAAAAGTATATGGAGCTGGGTGTATGAGCTCAGTCAATGAAATTAAAAATGCAGTTTCAGACAAACCTGAGCTAAGATTTTTCGATCCTAAAAAGGCTGCTGCAACTCCTTGTACAGCTGCGAAGTTGCAACCAATTTATTTCTGGTCAAATAGTTTTGAAGAAGCTAAGCATGAAATGGAAAATTATGCGTTAACAGTTCCAAGAGATGTGCCGGTTTCTTACGATAAATTTGACCGCATTGTAAAGGTTCATCAAGATATAACGATGAAAAAATAATTAATTATAATACTGATTTTTCCTCAAATTTTGATCTTTTTAATTAAATTTATTCTTAATCTTCATATATGTTCTCACAAGTGTGCAGTATTGTTAAGTCATTAGTTTTTCAATGCAAGTTCCACAAACTCTCTATTGCAGATCTGTTTTACTGCTTCATCTTTAAAACTATGCGAAAATAAAGTCTTTGGCAATTCCATTAATTTCATTTATTCGCTGAGGAGGTGCATTTTAATTCGAATTAGTTTTAAACAAATAGATAGAGCATCATATTAAAATTTCAAGAATAATCCCTTGGCATATTTAAAAGCCAAACTAAGTTCATATTGGCGAGATGATTATAAGACATAAAATATATTGTTAGTTAGCTATTAATAAAAGAATTATTGACATCATAATTCTCAAATTAAAATCTTTTTCAGGTGCATTTACCATAATGTAAATTATTTTTAAAATGGAAGGTTAATATAATCAACTATCTTTAGATTTGCTAGCCCATCATATTGAAAATGCATAAATACAAAAATTCAAATGGCGCCTGCCAAAACAGTAATTTTTAATGAAATTTAATGGAAATCTTATTAGTTCATTAATAATTGTTCTAGATGTTTCTAATAAGATATTCTCTCTTTTTATATTAATTTTTGTGGACTCTTATACATAATATATAATTATTTCAATATGAAATATTATAACATTTAATCGATTGTCGTCTTTTTAATTAAATTGAGAGTTAATTAAACAATTTATTTTAATACTTCATAATATAAGACTGAATAAATTTTGCATCTTATAGAATGCTATTCACAAGCTCTATATAATACAAATTCATTTTAATAGTTTCCTAACGCTTATTCTTATCTAATCGCTGAAAACTTTACAATAAAAAATTTTAAAAAATATCCTTACTCCCATCTCTAATTTCTTTTTTCTACAAGTCTATTCAAGCTTTCTTCCCATAAAGTGTCTTTAATAATATCACTAATTATCTCATCACAATCCCCATCAAGGAAAATATCTCTTTTAATTTCTGAATCGAATTTGAACCCATTCTGTTCAAAAGTATTATAGCCTCCTTTATTAATCACTATTCGTGGCGTATTTGGGCTAACCATCTGAGCTAACGAACCAAATGGATAAGCAGTCAAGCTTGTCCCTATAACCAAAAGTAAATCTGCATATAATATTAATTCTGATTTTGAGTGAAATTCTTGTGGTAGTTTTTCTCCAAAAAATACGATATCAGGCTTAACAACGCCTCCACAATCGCAAAATGCTGGCTGCTTTGCAAGCATATGCTGCCTTAACTCAGATATTGGATAATCTTTTTTACAAGAAGTACAATGACAGTTATCAACATTTCCATGAGCCTGGACCAGCTTTTTTGAGGAAAGCCCGGCCTTTTTTTCTAAACTATCAATATTTTGGGTATAACACATAAGCAAAACTCCTTGATCTTCTAATAATTTCAAAAAATAGTGAGTGAGAGTGGGTATTTTATTTGTTGTGATCAAATTAGGACTTATCCTGTAAAAAGGTTCAGGATCGAGTTTGAAATAATTTATATCAAATATAGCTTCTGGGAAAGGCAAATCTGGGTCTTCAATCTGGGCATAAAGCCCTGTTGTAGGGGTTCGAAAGTCATGGATTCCGGCTTTTACAGAAATCCCTGAACCTGTCATAATAGCGATTTTCTTATATTTTTTTGATGATAGATTTTTACCGATTTCTCTGGTATCTCCTTTTTCAAATAAAATCGAGTCATCTTGATGATCTTGAAATATTTGAGGAGAAATGACTTCAGGATCAAATGGATTTCGCTGAGAGAAAGATCTCGCAGTCTTCAATAGATTAGGCGCATAAAATGGTCTAATTCGGAAAAACATTATAAAAACTGAACAAAATATGGCTAAATCTGATTAAAAAAATAGAGAGGGTAATAATACTTGTGAAGCTTGGTTCATTTTATTAAATTGCAAAAATAATTTTTCAATAATTATGCTCATAAAAAGTGAAAAATAAATTTCCAAAGGGCATTTTAGATTCATTAAAACCAAAAATATTGAAGATTATTTTGCTATTCTCAATTTATTTAATTCTTCGACAATTGATATTTTGAACTTTTCTGGAATTATTTTGATATAAAGGATCATGGACTTATTGCACCATGATTCATATAATAATAAATCTGTGATTAATTTTTATTTTATTAAATAATTTCTAATGATTTTATATGATAATAGAGATATTTTCATTTTAATTAGAAATTGAATTTATTATTATATTCTTATATCCCATAATTTATAAAAACATTAATATATTCAATATCACAAATGTATTTAAAATATTAATCATTCATTTGCTTAATATATCTTTACAAAGCATTAAATTTATAAATTTAATTTACAATATGAAAAATTTTGCCAACATTATTCAATTATCTTAAAATTTTATTATAAAATATTGATTTAATGATGATATTTTGGCTCGTAAACTTCATCATCTGAAGAAGACTCAACTGCGTTTTCAAATTTTGGTGGCTGAATAACTACTTTAAGCGTCTCTAATTTGGCTTCTTCAGCATCGTAATTTTGAAAGTCATTATATTGGCAGCCAAACGTAAATCTTAAAGAATGCCTGATCTTCGGGTTTTTAAAGCTTTTTCTATAAGTCAATTGTTTAGTGTTAATTAAAGGTATTTTCTTGATCAATAATTGCGGCTTATAAGTTTGAGTAAAGTTGTTGCTTAGGTAATTTGAATTAGTCAGATTTCGACAACTCATAACATTTGTGAGACTTTCTTTGCGTTTCAACCTTATAGAAGACTGCTGCTTCTTTAAGTCTGAAACTATCGGCTTTTGCTGCTTTATGCTTATTCTGACAAAAGAATTTTTTCGTCTGTGCTCAATTTTGCGTTGTGTTTGTAAAAGATCAATTGGCTCAAAGGTAAATAAATTTGAAGGAGATCTGTAGCTGTGTGAGAAAGAAG
>CATKHM010001234.1:0-10611 GCA_949751825.1 Blepharisma undulans | reverse complement strand
AGCAGGTCCTTTGAACACTGATGTCTGTAAAGCCCTACAGCTTCCCGCTTGGGATAGCTGACTACTAAATTTCTGGCAGTGGGGACGTGCGCTCGTCGCCTCCCCGCCTTCAATTAACTTAAAGAAATCAATGAGTTGCGAAGCAACTCAAAATTAACCGTTAAACAATATTTTGCCATTTGTTTACGTTTGAGATTCCTTATAAATGGATTCATAACTATTATGATTAGTAGGAATCTCTCTGTCGTTGATGACACTATTATAAGTTTCTGAAATAACGATTATTAAGTATCTTACATTATTCTCTTGTGCGTCTTCTTTCAACACAGCCAAAAATCGCAGTGAACCAATGGGTAATTCCAGATTTCTGCTGTTTTCCTTTGCTTTCTCTTTTTTGGCAGCCAATGAGTTTGTTTTGATAAAACGCTTGAAGTCTCTGCATTCTTTTTCTCTTTGCTGCTCGAGGCTTTGATTGAATTCTTGGATTTCTTTATCATTTTGATAGTCTTTTTAACTTTGGTCTCCAGTCATTTCAGTTGTTTTTCCATCGCAGTTATTCGGCATAAACGATTTTTCATGGCTTAGGTCAACAAATTTTATCGCTTTGATATCAATGACAGATTAACCATCTGATATTTGATTGCTGCTTCTCATTTCGCTTCTGCTTTCTCCAGAAAATTTCTCTAATTCTAATTTCAAGGCTATTTTAAAGTTTTTATCTTTGAGACTAATTGATTTTCTCAATTTTCTTTCATTTTTATTTTTTCTTTTAACTGGAGCTTTGCATCACTTGTGAATTCTATGTAAAAGCCTCCTTTCTCTAGTTAAAGATGAAGCTTCTGAGTCAATGCTTTTTAGAGACTCTATTTCTTGAAGAAGAGTTTCTTTTTGTTCGCTTGGCTGTATTTCTAATATATACGGAATATCAGGAACAGCTAAATATTGAGTGAAATTTTTATCATGATAAAATATTGTACATAAAAGACCTTCTATATTGGTTATTGTTCCAAGGCCATATTCAGGATGAGATGCTTTTGTGTTCATGTTAGTGTTGATAGATGGAGCATATCTGGCAATCCAGGGATGTGCTAGCACATCATTTAATTGTAAGCGTTCCTCTGGATTTGTTTTCAACAAATTTTTAATTAAATCAACTGCTTTAGGACTAATTTTAGAGTCGAAAGTTAATTTTAGCAGCAAAATTTGTTGGAATTTATCAGTGTCTCTAGCTGCTCTAAGAGTATTCTAAAGCAGAATTTGGGTTATTAAGATCAGATTGCCAGTATCAATCCCCGGCGTTTATGAAAAAAGGACTATTAGACGGTATATTTTATAAAAAATTATTTGTAAGTGATTTTGATCATCAGTTTAAGCCTATTTTAAGGACTATGTTTGAAAATCCTTGATAAGTGATTATCCAGTTTTTATTGAAGAGTTTAAACGCTTGATGAGATTAGATAAGCTGGCTTTGAATTTTGATTGAAAATGATAAAAGTTTGATTAAAAATAATTGAGGGTTGCTAGTCACTTTTATAATTTATTTATTATAATCCGAACCAATGGGAATCCTTGAAAAAATTTTATCTATTTGAATTTAGCATTTAATTTTGAAAAAAGCCAAAAATCATATATCGTTAATTTATGAAGATAATAAATCAGGCTCTGTTTATTCGATTTTTAAAGGGTTTATAAATTAAAACTTTATGGGATGCATCCTCTAATATTGAGCATTCAAAAGTATGAAATATCAAAGCAGCTTTTAATTTCTTGAAAGCTTGCAAAAATCAGTTTATTTTATGAAATCTTAATATATAAATGCATCTTCTACAGAAATTTAAAATAACGAAAATTCTGTTAATTGAGATTAAAGCCCAAGCTTCATCATTAATCAATAAGACCTGCTCTATCAAGCTTGATAAATCTAATAAAATCATAATTATTATTAGAAATCAATTCCTTCTATACTTTTTGAAAATGGACGGTCTCCTTTTGGTAAAAGCAAGAGATGGAAAATTCGTGGAGTTTTCATCTCCAAGAACAGCAAGTGTGTATGGACTTTTTAAAGAAATCATATGAAAAGATCTTAATGTTAATTACTGAGGAATCAGCATTAAAAATGCATGGAAAATGCTCCTGAATAAAAATTCGTATTTAATCAATTTTGCAACTAGTCCTGAAGGGAAAAAATTTGTTATTATCAGTCCTTATGGGCTCAAAGGAGGTGGATGCGGTTGCTTAACAAAAAAGCCTAAAATGAAGTCAAAAATTTTTCCAATAAGCGAAAAAAGCAATTATAGTCGAGATCAAGTAATTACTAGCAACGAAAATGATCAATCAAGGCAAGAACTTGAGGACAATACAATGGAAGAACTTAATAAATTAGAAGAAGCGTTTAAAACGCGCAAAATAAATCAAATTAAGACATCTCTTAAATTTTTAAGAGAAGTTGGTCTAGAGAATTACATAGCACCGCATGCCTCCTCTGAAATCTTACTAAATTGTCTAAACAGTGAAAATAAATGAATATGAGAACCCAATCAATTTATTTATATTAGAAGAGAAATTATTAAAATGTCCAGGAAACTAATATTTATTGGCATATATAAAAGCAATAATAAAGTGTGTTTTTCAAAAGAAGAGAAAAATAAATTTCTCAATCTTTCCAAATCAATAGAAAGAAAAATTTCAAAATTGGAAGATAGTTTTCCACAAAATGGAAGTCTTTGCGATATTAAAGGAGTGCGGAAAGCCATAACTCTTTTAAAAACAGATGAGCCGTGGTATGAAATGTTATTTAGTAAAGGGAAAGAATTAATACTTTGCTTGTATAAAAAAGATGTAGAGATTGGATTAAACATACTTAAGGAATTTGTGAATTTTGTGTGGGAAAAAATGCGCTTTAACATTTCTTTAAACTTGTTAGCAGTAGATTGTCTAAGTGGATTAGGCAAAAATAACGAAAAAGCTCGCGATGAGCTTTGCGAATTGCTTGAATCAAGAAAAGATGGCAGCTGAATGCTGCTTTATAGCATTTTAGAAGAGATAGAAGCTATTATTTTGAACGAAATGGTAGATCTAAATAAAAGAGAAACACTTTTCTATAAATTTTTGGCTTTTGCAGATTTTAATGGATATAGTTTTAAAAATAATTGGAGAATAAGAGAAAAAATAGCATCTGGGCTAATAAAAATTACTCAATGCAATGATGGCATGCTTAGAGAAAAGGCAATTAAAGAGTTAGAAAATAGAAAGAAAAATGAACATGATCCAAGGGTGAGAAAAATCTTTACATTCGAAGAAATAATCAAAGATGCTTATTTAATCTTAGAAAACACTAGGGAAGATTACAACGATCCTTGAAAACAACTCAAAGGAAAAGTCAACAACAATAGCAGACTCATGAATGTTTATGAAATGTCTAAGGTGTATACTGATGAAGATTTCATCAATGAAGAGGTGCCTGAAGCAAATAGCGATGCTTACACTCAAGTCACTGCTAGGCTTGATGATCTCAAAAAAGAATGCTTGGAAAATGAAGAATTTAATAGTGATGAAATGAAAGTTTGTATTATAGATTGGAAGCCTTCAAGTCTAAATAAAATCAATAATATCGATTCCCTTCAGCAATGCCAAAATTATGTGAGCCGAAGTTGAGATGCTGAAGGAATATGAAATATTCTGAATAATGAAGATGGAGATTCGCCTCAAATCGCTATTGTAGGTAAAGAAGGAGTCGGAAAGACTCAAATGGCTATTGAGTTTGCGAAAATATATAAAAGCCAGTATGGGTTTATTTGGTTTATTGATGCTTCAGAAAAGTATAAAATTGAAGACACATATTATGAAATTGCTGAAGTTGTTGGATATAAACTTTCCAGCTTTTGAAAAAAAGATGTTGCTGATCAAATAGTTTTGATTCTTGAGAAGCAGAAAAAGCCATGGCTACTAATATTTGATAATGCTGATAATATTGAGATCATCTCAGAGTTTTTACCAAAGAAGAATGGATTCGTATTAATTACTTCAAGAAACACAAACTGGGATAATTTTTATAATCTAGCTTCTTACAAAGACAAGATTATAAAGAGGAAAAAACCCAAAAAAATGGTCAATCAAGAGCATACTATAGATGAAAATGAACAAAAGCGCTATGAAGATTTGATCCATGGTAACAGTATTCCTTATAACCCAATGACCTCTTCTTTTTTGGGATTTTTTAAAAAAGAAGAAGAGGAAGAGGAAAAAAAAATTCCAGACTCCAGTGATGTGCAACCAGCTTTACCTCCTAATATTGCCCCAGTAAATATAAATAATCACATGCAAGTTGTTATACGCTTCAGACCTCCCACTGAATTTGAAAAGATGTATGATAAGTGTATATTCGAAATTGACAATAATAACTTGACGATAGCAAAAGAAAGCATTGTTAAGAAATGAGAAGGGATTTTCGACAAAATTTTCGAAAATAAGAATAATAAATTTATTTTTGATGAAACAGTTTCAAATCTTATTCCTTCTTTTATATCTGGAATAAATGCATGCGTTTTTGCATATGGAGCAACGGGATCTGGAAAAACTCATACAATGACTGGCATAGAAAACGATGAAGGCATCATTATATTAGCAATTCGTGAAATTTTTGAAAAAATCGAGAAAGAGCCCAATAATAACTATAAAATCAAAATGTCATATGTGGAGATTTATAATGAAGATGTCATAGATCTACTATCAAGAAGCATCATATACTCTAAAACAAATTTAAGATCCATTATTCCATCGGAAATTTTAGTAGAAAGCGCTGAAATGGCACTTAAAGTATTCAAAGAGGGAAATCAATGAAGAACAACTGCGGAAACTCAATACAATCAAAATTCTTCAAGATCGCATGCAGTACTGGTAATCAAAATTTATATAAAAAGAAGCGCAGCAGTTTTAGCTTTTCATTCAAAACTTTTCTTAGTTGATTTAGCAGGATCTGAAAATGGAAATGCTTCTAATGATAAAGACAGAAAATTTGAAGCGAAAAGTATTAATCAATCCCTGCTTGCCTTGGGGAATCTCTTTTATACTTTATCTGAAGCCAATAATGAAACGAAGATTTCTTACAGGGGATCAGCTCTTACTATGATGCTTGAAGGCACACTTGGTGGAAATTGCAAAAATATTATGATTTCAAATATATCGCCAACTCTTTCTGATTTTTCAAGCAGTGTTTTTACCATTGATCGAGCGAAACGTGCAAAAGGAATAAAAGTAAATACCAACGCTAATGAAAAGAATAAAATTAAGAGCAGAAAAGAGCTGAATACAATTATTAAAGAATTAGAGGCTCAAGTTGAGCTATTAAAATCACAAAATGGCGAAAATGATATAGAATTTGAAAAGCTGAAACAAGAAATTAAAGATAATTTCCTAGAATGATCTGAGCTTATAGAAGAATTAACTGATATAGAAAAGGAAATTTCACAATCCACCCTTGAACTTAAAAATAAGGAAGCTGAATATCAAAAACAGATAAAAATAGATCCTTCAATTGACGCACTGTCGTATTCTTCATTAACAGATGAAATAGATCAACTGAAAAGTTTAATAGTAATCAAAAATTAGGATTGAAATGGAAACAAGAAAACATCAATTATACAAGATTTAGAAGAAAATATTAATAAAGAAAATCTGATAAAACACTCTATTCCAAATAGAGTAGCTAAGAAAAATATGCTAGATATTTTGCAAGCTCTTATAAGATGCTGCAAACTTGCAAAGGAAAATATTATTTTGAAAATTAAAAATCAAAAATTTACTGAGGAGTTTCAAAATTTTGTTCAAGCTAGAGTACCACTGAAAAAAGAGCAAAAAAGCGATTGTATTATTAAATTAGATTTTGAGATAGTCTCTGAAGATAGAGAAGAGCAGATGGATATGAACTCTGAGCAAAATGGTTTGAAATCAGAAATAAGAGAGGAACAGAAGCAAGAGTCCTGCGAAGAAATCAAAGATCATCCGCAAGTTGGGTTCAATCCTGCATCCAGCATGACTTCAATAGAATTAGACATTATGACACGTCGTAATAACTTTGAATAAAATAAAAAGGATATAACATTAACAATAATAATATTGTGCACTATTCGTATATGTAAATAAAATATCATTTTTAATTAAATATTGATTTTTTTTTAAATTATTAAAATGTTTAAATTTCAATTTGAAAGCACATTAAGCTTGCATATTTTAATAGTATTCAGATCATCATGATAATTACTAATATTTATCTTATCATTTCGAAGTTTCTGAGTAAACGAAGCATATGAAAAACATAATATCTTTAAATTCATTGCAATAAGCTTTTGCAATGGCCAAATAGGCAAAATATTATTAAATATCTTTTTTGGCATGAATTACCTCTTTCTATAAGCTATCATAGAATATTATAGCGAATAAAATTATGAAGCACCTTAATTATGAGCTGAGAGCGCCTTAATAATATCAGTTGGAAAGACCCAGATCGTGACTTCGCACGGTGTTGAAAGGCCTGAAGACGTTTCAAATTTCACGCAAATCATTAAATAATTGCTACCTTTTATCAAATTATGCAGAAAAGAATTCCATAATCATTTCTGTTAATACCGATATACTAACAGAAAATTTATTTGCGATTTTCAACAACCCCACCTATCCCATCTATCGATAAATTTCATATTATTTTATCAACGTCTATCCCCACGAGAAATGCCAATTCCAAATATAATTCCAGTTCAAGATCCCGATCACCAACTTCTCCTCCAGAAGTTGAATCAAAAACCATACTAGTTGCAATACACATTAGACCTGCAAAAGAGGCTTTATGAGGGAGTTCAATTACATTTACCCCAGATGGCTTATTAACGGTTGATGAAGTGAGTTTCTCCGATATTAAAAGAGAAAATTTCAATTTCGACAAAATATTCAAAGACGAGAATAACGAAGATATTTATGTGCATATAATCAAAACCAATGTGGCAATAAAGAATTAGGATGATAAAGAAACAAAATTATTTCTTATTAAAGCGTTTAGGAAAATACCAAGCAATGAGATCAAATAAGACAAGAAGAAAACAATGAAACTGAAGTATCCTCTGATATAAAATATTGTACAATTGGAAAGGGGTATATTGAGCAAACAGAACAATTGCAAAAAATGATTCAAGTGCAAACGAGCAAAATTCGGATGGTATTTTATAGGTAGGATATGAGGAAATATATGGGAGAGATATAGATTTAGCAAAATTTGATTATTCTATGTTAAGAATAGGAGAAGAAATTGTAGAGAAAATAGAGATGTTTTTGAAGAAGAGAAGGTGTGGAACGTGATAGATGAATATTTTCCGAATGAGCAGCAGAATGGTGGATTCAGGGGAGAATTTGATCAAGATTATAATGATATAATTTGAAAGAGTCAATAACCAAGAAAAAATATAAGTAGTTGGAAAAATATTTGTTTTTTTGCAATTTGAAATTGCTATTTATTTTAATCTTCAATAATTGCAAAAAAAGTGGATTTCTTTCTTTTTATAATTTTTCAGACAGATGAGTCAAAAATCTAAATAATATTTCACTGCTTTTTAGTGCCAATTTACCATTCTGAATTGGATTAATGTATAAGAAAACATTATAATCAGATTTATGTGCAATAGTAAATACAAGCGAAGAAAAGGTTAAAAAAATCCGATCTGGCTGAAGAATTTGTGGGTAAATATCCACAAGATTGTGGTAGTTCGCTAATAATATGAAATTTAAGAAAATTACAATGGCCGACAGATTAATCTAGGCATAAAAAGGACCTGCATGATAAGCAAATGCGTTGGTGGGCTTTTTTGATGACACAGAAACCTGAAATTGTAAAGAATTACCGAAAATTGAAGGAATTGCATTAATAGCTTCAAAGAAGTTAACATTTGAACTATTTTTTGAATTAAATAAAGGAATATAAAAATTTGCAATCGTTTTGATAGAGATTTTATTTCTGAAGCTTTAACTCGACATAAATTACTATTTTTTATAAGTTGTATAATTATTTAATACCTTCTCATATGGCAATTTTATATATGATGCAAAAAATTCACATATAATAATAGTTAATACTTCTATATAACATTTTTCAGCCAAATGTGAATAATTTTGCAATTAATCTTTATTAATCAGAGACTATAATTTTCTGTCATCCTAATTTAAAAATCTCAATTTTTATGAGCTTCTTAAGTCAGCAAATTTTATAGTCCTTGAAGATGCTCAAAATGCAATAGTATTCTGCCACAATTTATGACTAATCAAAATTAAAAAGATTAATTTTCAATTTATCAAGCAGATAATATATTAACGGCACTTTTGTTAAAAATTTTTGTGCCTTAAATAAAAAATATAAATAATACCTAAAATCTTTAAATTTATCAGACCAAGTATGATATTTATGTTTTATAATTTAAAAATCTTCACAATAGAATATTTCAAATCCTTCTAATACCATAAGCTGGCTCAAAAATCGTTTTATCTATAAATTTCAAAATGGGCTGTGGATGCTCCAAGAGGGAAAATCAGGTCGCTGCTCAAAATCCCAACAGCTTTCCGCATCAAGAAAGAAAAGAAATCAAAGAAAAAATAGATGACGCAACAGAAAAACTAAGCTCAGGCGGAATCAAAAAAAATATCGAATTGATTGCTACTTCTATCAATCTTCTCAAAGAAATTCCTTTCGAGAGCCACGAAATACCAATAGATTTATCCATATTCCTCCTAACCTGCCTCGACAACGAGTGGATATGAGAGCAAAAAACCTATTGTTACGTCAGGAGAGATATCGTTAAAATGTCCAGAACTCTTCTTATCGCCGCTTACCATAAATCTGACCATATAACTTTATTTAAAAAAAATAAAGACAGTCTTTTAACGCTTACTGGAGCAATTGAAAACAGAATTTTAAATACAGAAAAGCATTTTCCTCAAAACGGAATTCTCTGTGACATAAGAGCAATAAGATCAGTTATAAAACTAATAGGGACGGATAAAAGATGGCATCAAACCGTTATAGAAAAAGTGAAGGAAATAATAAATGCATACTTTAAAAGAGAATATTTCGAAACTGCTATACAGCTGGCAAAAGAATTTTATGAACTCATAGAGAAACATTGCCATTCTGATTTATTTTTATATTCATTGGATTTAGACTATTTAAGAGATTTGGCAAAAAGAAATAATAATGCATATGGAGAGCTTCACAAATTTTTTCAATCTCATATAGTCGGAGAATGGGAGTTTTTATACATTGATTTAGAAGAAATGGAGGAAATTATTTTGGATCAAACAGTTGATGTTACTATAAGGGAAAAATTTTTATTAGGTGATAAAGAAAATAATTATAAAGGATTTTTAGATTTTGCAGATTTTAATAGGTATCATGCTAAAAACAATTGAAGGATAAGAGAAAAAGTGGCTACTGGAATGATAAATATAGTTAATTGTGAAAATTATGATAATGAAGAATTTAAAAATAAGGCCCAAGTGATAATAGATATCAGAAAAACTAAAGAATCCAACTCAAAAGTTAGATTTGTCCTTGAAAGCAAAAAGATTTTCGAATGTGCTCAAACATATCGAAAAACGATCTTAAAAGATGGTAGAAAACCTTTGGATGATGTTGAAGGAATTATTAAAGGAGAAAATGACAACATGCGAATGATATGGATGAAAATTAACGAAATTTCTAACATTCTCAGCAAAAATCCTGAAATCGATCCTGCTGAGATGAAATCTCTTCCAGAAATCAAGAAAATGTTTGAAGAGCTCAAACGTGAAATAAAAGAAAAAAGCGCTTATTGTGAACAAACAAAAATATGTTTTATGATAAAAGAAAATTCCAATATAAAATCAACAAACAATATGTCTAAGCATCGTCACTGCCAATTTTACAAAAATCGACCTGAAAATGTAAAGGAAATACTTACCAAGATACATGAAATTATGAACGAAGGTGGAACACAATTGGCGATTACAGGAGATGAAGGGATAGGAAAAACTCAGTTTGCTATTGAAACTATGCAAGCATGCAAGGAAAATTTTGGATTTAAATGGTGAATTAATGCCAAAAAAAAATCAAAAATAAAAAACTCATATAGAAAAATATCAGAAGCTTTAGGGATCAAATATCCGCATCAGTGAGAAACAGACGTTTTCCAACAAATCATTTCTTTGCTTGAAAAACAAGAAAAACCTTGGCTGCTTATATTGGACAATGCTGCAGATCCTTCCAAAATCTCAGAATTCTTACCAAAAAAAAATGGACTTGCATTAATTACCAGCAAATCTCAAAAATATGAGCCTGTTTACGAATTATCGCCATATACAGAAATACTTGAGGAGAAATCTCTCATAATCGATACCGGAATAGCAGATACTTTTTGTGCTCCTTCTACCAATACGAGTATCGCTGTCAATAATTGTTCCCCAAATACCAGTATTGTCCTATATCCTGGCATCTCTGTCAATTCTGAATCAAAAAATCCTGAATTAAAAATTAAAATTGATGGCTTAGAAATGTCACCAAACAGCAGACGTGATTGAAATTCTTTTTTCCGCCCATCC
>CATKHM010001233.1:0-10611 GCA_949751825.1 Blepharisma undulans | reverse complement strand
TTATGCTGCCTCCAATACCACAAACTTTATGTAATTGCCAAGCGGTATTATTCAATCGTAATATATTAATTTCTGGGCAGAATGAAAAAAATCTGATGCTTTATTCAATTGATATCAACTCTTTTTCCAAAATTCCTTTTGAGTTTGAAAATGGACCTATAAATATTCTGGCAAATACAGAAGAGAGAGCATATATGATTCAGTGTCGCAATTGAGGACTGATCTATGAAAGTGAAGTTGGAGATGAGTATATTTGAAAACAAATTGGATACTCAATGATAAGTGGTGATGTTAAACAAGTTTATTGGTGTAATAAAAATGGATATTTATATATCTCAATCATTGCTTATGATCAAAATTATTCAAAAGAATACTTCAAATTTGATTTAAATCAAAAAGTTATGATTGATGCAGCTTGTTACTATAAAAATGTAGCTCTTAGAAGAGTGGGTGAAAATCTTGAATTAATAGGATGAAATAGCAACACTATCAAATTTGATTCAGATTGCATTTCAACTTATGTTAATAAAAAATATTCTCTTCATCATCTAGGCAAGAATCTTGAGATACTGTTAAGATGCAATGAACAACTAAAATTTGATCTTGAAAATTTTTCTCATTACTGTGCCAAAGCAAAAGCTCTTTCTAATCTTGATCGAAATTTAGAAGCCGTGGATTGTCTTAATGAATATTCTAAAATCAAGACAGATTATGCTCACATCTATTCTCTAAAAGCAGAATATCTCAAAAAAATGGGAAAAACTTATGAAGAAATAGAATGCTATAATGAAGCCTTAAAATGATATCCTGGGAATGCGGATTTTTACTTTGATAAAGGATGTGCCCTAAAATCTTTAGGAAGAAATCATGAAGCACTTGAATGTTTTTATAAGGTTATGGAGCTGCGTGGTTGGCATTCAGATGAATCTAGCGATAAAGGCATGGCTTTTATGAGCTTACCCGGATGATCTAGGGCTAGCTTTTTCATTGATAAAGCTGCAGTTTTTAGTAACGTGGGCAGGCATTTTAAAGCGTTAGAATGCTATAATATATTAATCCAACGATTTCCTCCTGATCCTTTGAATTTTATCAATAGAGCTAAAATACTCAATAAACTGGGAAATGAAGCAGAGGCTCTGAATGATTTCAATAGAGCTTATAACATTATCCAAAACTTAAAAGCAAGAGAATTCGTGGTTCAAAATGATTGAAGAATCCCTGATGCAAATTCTGACTTTATTTTGAATGAATTGAAAAATAATCGCATTAAATTACTCCAAAAAGTTATTTTACTTCAAGAAGAAGCTATTCGATTTAAAGAGAAATTCCAGAATCTCATGAATGTTGCTCAAGAAAATGAGGAAATGATAAAAGAGATTGAGGTCCAAAAGGAATTAATTAGAGATAAACACGCTCAAATTATTGAAGAAGCACTTGATTATTTGAAACTTAATAGTGATATATCTGTTGAAGAATTGCAGGAAAATAATAATCAAATTGAAAAAGAAATTAATGAATATCAAGAATCAGCGATAAAAGTAATTGATGATCTTGAAAAATTTGTGAAGACAAATTAAGAAGATGAAAATAAATAAACTAAAATATTATGTTAATTTTGCTTGATAAACTTCTTATAATTTTAATAATTCTAATGATTTGATTCCTCCATTGGCCTTAATCCTGAAACAATTCATGGACATTTTTCCTTAAAGATTGGAAATGTTTTTACCAACAAATATATTTTTATATACTAAATTTCACAAAAAACAGAAAATTGAAGATATAATAACTTTTTAAATTAAATTATTAATTATGTGCTAGCCATGTTGTTTTGCATAATTTGACGCAAAACAATTTGTAAAAATAGTCTTGTGTAAGTGTATGAATTTCTACAATATTTCAAAGCTAATAAGAGTATAAAAGCAATAATATTATATATCTGTGTAATTTCGAAATAATTTATTACTTTCAATAGAATTTCTCAGATCATGCACCTAAAATTTTTTATGAAAAACTCGGAAGTGATGCTGATAGCTCAGGGAGCTCTTTATATGAGGAATCTTGCTAAACACAACTAGTTTGACCTTATTCAATGGCAATAATATAGCTTTAAGGAATGGCATAAACTTTTAAATATGCTATCTGTGTGTTGAATATACCAATAACGATGCGCAAGCAAACCTTTTTACAAAAAATATCAAGCGATTACTTTTGCAATATAGCCTTTAATTATACCCAAATTAAGAACAATTACATTCAATTAAAAATCCCAAAAAAAATCGATAAGACTTTCATTTTCAATGTTTTATAATAAGTTATAAATAAAACTTACTCTATATAATTACCCCATCATCACTTACATAATTAAACATTAAAATAAATTTCTAAAATTATAATTGGGGGTATTTTATAATTAATATGGATTCACTCAAAATGCGTTTTACAATCGAAGATCTCTATAACATAGACTCAAATCAAGCTGAAAAAGCTGTTCCACAAATTTATCTTTCAGGTGCTTGGCCATCTGCATTTCCAATGAGCTGTGAGGATTATAGTAAATTGCTTCGAATCCCACCAAGTAGCTTTACATTAAAAAGTTATTTGGAATTTTATAAAGGCTATGCTCGAGAAGTTGACATACGCTGGTATGATGCATATCCTCGTTTTTGAAATTCTGGATCAATAGGTATAAATCTTACATTAGAAAAAAGGCCTCTGACATATTCAAATTATGGTTATGATCCAGAAATTACAGCTTTGACTGCTCTTCTAGGTTTGAAGAAGCTAATTCCTAATGATTTTATCAAGTATCATAGACCTTGTGATGGGAATATTTGGGGAATTTCGGTGTAGTTGTATATCAAATTAATTATCAAGAATACCTTGAAGAACTAAAAAAAAGAGGTGAGCTGAAAATGATTGTATATTTTGCTGGATATGAATATGGTTTATATAAGAACTGCTGCTATGTTGAAGCTGAAAAAGAAGAAGCAGTTTTTTATCACTCAGCTTGTATAGAGCCGATTGCCATTAATTTGCCTGATATAGGAGGAATCATTAAAATTTGAAACAGTTTTGCTTGTATGGAGTTCGAAGTGAAAGTTACGGAGTTGTGGATTATTGAAGGGTAAGTAAAAATTAATGATTTTCTAATATTTGAAATAGGTATTCTTCATATCATAAATAATGCTTATATTTTAAAGCCACAAATCTGTGAAAAAATGTCTAATTTGATAAAATAGGAGAATGTAGTAAGCCAATATATATTCAATATAGCCTAAGAAATTGATTTGATCTCATTAGAGTGTCTTAATTTTTAAGGTTTTTTTGGAAATTTTGTTTTTTACCATTTCAAAATATGATCAGACAATCCAACTCACATTTTCTCAAAGTGCAGTATCAAATTTGCTTCCCTTTAATTTAAATTATTAAAATCTTTTGAGAAATGAAAATTTTCCTTATAGGAAGTATACATATTCTACTTAATTCTAATAGAGAACTTTAATTTTCATAATTATCTAAATCAATTTCTGCAATTCTATTCTTTTCGTTGTCATTTATAGCTAGTAGCCCTACATCAATGCTGTTTATTTTACAATATTCTTGAAGCCCGTGCCAAATCTCCATTCCAAGCATTTTATCATTATCTCTTTTGCAAGTGTCAACCATTAGTCCTAAAACGGTGATATAATGGTCATAATTAGGATATTTTTCTTTATAAAGCTTTATAAATTCTAATAAAAAATGCTTGCATTTTCATCATTTTTTCTTCAATCTGTATAATAATGCCAGATTTTCATATGTTCTTAAAGTGTTATTTACATTATAAGAAACATTTAAAAATATATGAAGAGCTTTTATAGAATAGGATTTAGAGTCAGCAAGCATTCTCATACTTGTGTAATTTATACCAAGATATAAATAAAGCTCTCCTCGATTTATGTAATCAGATTTTCATTTGCTTTCTAATAACTCTTCCGCTTTTTTTAAAGATTTTTCTGCATTCACAAAATCATTTTTTTGGTAGAATGTTTTTCCAATGTAAATAAGTGCACGCACTTTGAGGCTATCATTGTTTATATTATCCATATTTGATTGCAAATACTCCAAAATTTCATCAGCTTTTTCAAAATTTTGTTCACTTGCATAAATATCTAAAATAAAAATAGAAATTTCATACTTGTAAGTGCTGTTTTTAGGACATGCTTGTATAGCTTTAAGACAAACTGATTCACATAAACGAAAATTTCATTGAGAATAGAGTAAATCAATAATAGGAATTATATTAAGTAAGCCTGGATCCTTATAAGTAAGTCAATAATCAAGATATTCAAGACATTTTTCACTATGGCGCTTCGATTTTTCACATTGCCCAATCTTGATATACAGAATTGCAAGATAGCAACTAAGCTCAATTAAACTTTCAGTTAATAGAAAATATTTAATTTTGCTATTATAAATTTCAATAAAGAGCTTTTCAAAGATTTCCAGCGACATAATATTTTCTCCTTTTTGGTAATATGTTTTGCCAATAATAAACTTTATGTGAAAGTGCGAAATATTCTGTGATTCTCTTACAGATTCTTTTGCTAAATTAAAATATTTAAGAGCCTCGTCCAGTCAATGCCAATCAAAATAGATATATCCCAATTCTGAATTAAATAGAAAACTATAAGAATTTTCTTTAAATGATCATTTATCTACTATCTCTTTGGCTTTATATATATATTTGACAGCAGACTTGTAATTTTGATTTTTGTGATATATATATCCTATATAGTAATAGATTTCAATAAAAAGCTGGCAGAAATGTAGTTTCATTTTTTTAATTATTTTCAACGCTTCTTGGAAGTAATTCGTTGCAGATTCGTAATCATCGTTTACTAAGCAGAGCTCCCCTAGATGAAATGCAGATAAAACTGATGCATAAATTGATAAATTGCTGTATTTTTTAAAATAATATTTGCATTTTTTTGAAAACCTTTTTTTTTGTTCATGCTGACCTGTCAAATCGTAATATTTTATTACCCTGAATAGACAAGAAAAAAATTTGATTAATATTTCATCATTGAAGGTTATTGATTTTATATTTTTTGTAAAAATTTTGTAGGCTTTAATTCTATATTTTTCATCTTTCTTATAATTATGCTGATTATGGTAAATAGAGGATAAATCTTGATAAATCAGGCTCATTTGATAATAATTCTTTTGATTCTTAATACATCTAGGGGGCTGGATACATAGTGCCCGAAATAAAAATTAAAATTTTTTTTTTAATTTAAAAAGATCTAAATTCTTTATACAAATATTTTAAACATCTTTTTGAATATTTTCATTTTTCTAATTGCAAAAAAATACAATTAAAACTCTTATAAAAGAATTCTAAAAAAAATCCAAATTTTTCGAGTTTTAACCTTTCTACAGCTTTTTCTCAAAGATCTATATCTATATCGAAATTTTTATTAATGAGACATTCTACGAAATATTTGATGTTCTCTACTTCATCCATTCAGCTTGTATCATAAAATGAAAAAAATTGAAAGCATTCTTTTAAATTATTCAAAAATTCATATGCACTTTTAAGGCTTCATGAGAGATATCTCAAGAAATAGCCTATTATCGCTGAACCAAAATTAAGATCTAAATAGCTGGAAGTAAATAATAAACTGCACATGAGATTTTTTTCAAAACGCGCATAATTAATATATATAAAATGATCAATTTTAATCAATATATCTTCTTGATAGCTATCAAAATCAAAATCTTTTATATAAGCCTCTGTTAAAGTATGAGAACTTATTAGAAAATATTCAACTGGAAAATATAACAGTTTTTTGTTCACAAATTGTATTTTTATAAGGAAAGATAGCAACGTATTGCAAAGTGAACTGGCTATTCTATAGTTATAAAGCAATAAATCTCCACTATTTTCATTAAATTCAATAATTTTCTTTTTGAAATTAATTAAAGTTTTTCTCTGTATTAGCTCAAAAATATCAATCAGCATTTTTCTTGACTTCTCGTTTATTGGCAATCTGATTCTCAGCCTTTCATGTGTATTTTTTGAGTGTGCTTCTTCTCAATCATCTATACAGAATTTTTTATTGCAAGAGTTGCATTGATAGTAAGCATCATTTATCCCGCATCTTGCACATAAATCGTCCATAAATGTTTATATGAATTATTATAATCTATTTTTATAAACATATTACTGATGTAGCATTGCGCTTCAGACTGCAAAATTTTTCTCAGGTGGAACTTTTAAATTATTTGTTACAAATTAATTCTTGATAGCTTGATAATGAACATAAATTTGAATAATAGAAGCCTATATTTGCTTTGTGGATCATAAAGATTTAATTGAATCACGATTTGCCAAATTAAATAATGCATTTATAGATATGAATCACACACACTTACAATACAATTAGACATTTTAGTTATCTTAAGAAACTGATTGATTTAATAAGGGCAATAACTTGAGCCTTTTTTGTTCTAAAAACAAATATAAATTTCAATGCTTTCGACCGCTTATCAATCTTGCTACAGGAGTATTATAATATCTTACTATATGCTGATTTGAAGTGCGCACTAATGTCAATTGTTCTAAGCAAAACCATAAAAAATAATTATTTTTTTGAAAATATCCTCATTGAGAGAAAGTAAAAATTTGAATGAAATAGCTCTAAATAACAGCTTTTTATTATAAAAATGTAGTTTTATCCTCTTCATAAATTTTTAATTCACAATTTTATTTTATTATTTCAATCTATAGGTAAAAAATCAATAAAAATTCTTTAAATAATTCAAGAATAGCACTAACCTGCTAAATACATACAATAAAAATAAACCAGTCCAACTTCCAGTAATATAAAATTTTCTGTTCCTTTCAATGAAAATAATCACATTTATTATTCCTAAAAATAATGTCAGTGGTTCCTGATCACACATCTCCCCAAATATCCATATCCTCCGAAATCCATCCACAAGAAGAATCCAAAACCTCCTCTCATCCCACCATAAACACCTCTCTTCTACACACAATCTGCGACTCCGTAATAGGTGATCGCTATCTTTTTACCACACCTTTTGGCCAGCGACCACTCATTTATGCCGATTACACAGCATCCGGCCGTCCTCTTACTTTCATAGAAGATTACATACGAGACGTAATTATGCCAAACTACGCGAATACCCACACATCTACCTCTTGGGTAGGCCTCCAAACGACTTTTTTCCGCAGTGAAGCCAGATCAATCATATCTCGATGTGTCGGGGCAAGCGATGAAGACGTGGTAATTTTCTGTGGAAGCGGGTCAACAGCTTCTATCAATAAGCTTGCAGAAATTCTTAAAAAAACTGATTGGGGCCACAAACATTGTTATTTCAAAGAAAATAACCTTGGGATTTATGAATGCACACTATGTGAAATGTCGTTTAAAACCCAAGGAAATTTTCTTGAGCATACCTCTTCACAAATTCATAAAGAAAATTTGGCAAAAAGAGCAAAACATATACCTCCTGATCCTTCTAAGCCAATTGTATTTATTTCTGTTTTTGAACATCATTCCAATATTCTCCCATGGAGAGAAGCAGGTGCAGAAGTAATACAAATCCCTGAATGCCCTCAAGGAAAAATCGACTTGGAATTTTTGGAAAATGAGCTTATCAAGTATATAAATTATCCTTGCAAACTCGGCTCTTTTTCAGCAGCTTCAAACGTAACAGGAATCGTAAGTGACGTAGAAGCAATTTCCACTCTTCTCCACAAATACAACGCACTTGCCTTTTTTGACTACGCAGCTGCCGCTCCCTACGTAAAAATCAACATGAATCCTTCTTCTTCTCCTCTCGACGCAATTTTTATTTCCCCTCACAAATTTCCAGGAGGACCAGGAACCCCTGGGATGTTGGTAGTAAAAAAGCGTTTACTTGGAAATGATATACCAGTTTCGCCTGGTGGTGGGACTGTATTTTATGTCACAGAAAGAGACCATACATATGTATTAGACCCTGAAGCCAGAGAAGAAGGAGGAACTCCTGATATAATAGGAGCTATTCGTGCTGGATTAGTTTTTCAGCTTAAAGAAGCAGTAGGTGTAGAAACTATAGAAGCAAGAGAATTCGAAATCGCTAAAAAAATATTGGCAAGACTTTCAGGAAATCCTAATATTGCGGTACTGGGAAATTGTGAATTAAATAGATTGCCGATTTTTTCATTTTTGATTAGGTGTGGGAATAGATTTTTCCATCACTCTTTTATGGCGGCGTTGCTGAATGATTTATTTGGAATTGAATGCAGAGGTGGCTGTGCATGTGCGGGGCCTTATGCGTTTAATTTATTAAATATAGAATATGAGCTTGCTAAATCTTTTCAAGAAGCTTTGGCAGATGGGTTTGATTTGTTTAGGCCGGGATTTGTGAGGATAAATTTCAATTATTTTGCGACAGAAGATACAATTGATTATATTTTGGATGCTTTGGAATTTGTAGCGGAAAATGCGATATGGTTTTTGCCACAGTATCAGTTTATGATGGATCGTGCTGCTTTTATGCATAGAGAATTCACCAAAGAAGGAAGGTCAAAAATCAGGAAATGGCTTAGTGATATCTCATATGAATCGGGGAAGATGCATTACCAAAAAATGGATTTAACAAAAGAAAATAATTTACAACAATATTTAGATATAGCAAGACAACTTTTGGAAGAAATCAAGGAAAAAAGATATGAAAATTGCAATTATGCAGAAGACGCTTTTGAGATTCCAAAAGATAAAGAAGAATTAAGGTGGTTTGTGCTGCCGATAGAAGCATTCGATTATGTACAAGGAAGAGAAAATGAGCTGTTTACGGCTGCATGTCCGTTTGCACCAAAAAATTATATATCAAGATTTGAAGGTCAAAATATCAATGAAGAATGCCAAGCTGAAGAATTAGCTGTAGGTGATGAAGCAAATTAAGCTAAATTTAAATAAATAAGCTTATTCTATTTAATAAGTTCTTTTTCCAGGCAGAGTGCTCTCTGAGAGAGTAGAAATTTTATAATAATTGCTTTTATCGCTGAATAAGTGTGTAAGTAAAAAATAGACTAAAATTTGTATCAAGTTGTAACCAATTTTTACTATTCTGTTTCGCAGGTAATTTTTGAATTGCCATGAAATTAATACTAAAATAGGCAAACCCAATAAATAAAATGTGACTAAAACTGAAAAGTTCATTAAAAAGCTAGCTTTTCTCGGAGGCAAAGAATTGAATTGTGATTTTATAGTAAAAATAAACCAGCATCATATACAAATTTTAAAAATCAGCATCAAAGCTCCAGGGATTCCTTCAAAATCACTAAACTTATAATAAGAATCATCAATAACCTTGCTAAACCCCACAAATAAAATATTTATCATCACTTGCAATAGTAAAATAGGTATCATTTCTTCAAAATTCGGAAATTCCTTATATTTCAAGCTTCACCCATCAGCCATTATCAAAAACAAAAAACTCACAACAAGCCCAGAAACTATAAATAAACAATGATAAAAGAAATCACATACAATCCACCCTTTTCCATTACTAGAATAAACCAATAAATGAGCAATCTCAAAAATAAGCCCAAAATATTCAATTAAAATAGCTGAATTAAGCATCATTAAATTTGGGGTAATTTCACTTGTCTGTTTAAAAACCTTGAAAAGATGATAAATATTTCTGGATAGAGTCAATGCAAAAACAATAAAAATTGCAATATATAATAGTAATAAATCTTTATCATCTGTTGAGAATTCTGATTTATCAGAATTCAAAAAATGCATTTGTATGCGGATTTCTTGGCTGTCACTTATAGTTGTGTTACAATTTGATAAAGCAAAAAATCAGACATGAGGAGAAGTTTGTGAAAAAGTGCCTTTAATTGTATCAGATCAATTTCCATTGATTGGGATTTTGACGTTTTTTATTCCTTTACTTGACGATATCTTATCTTTGCAAACTGAAAAACTTAAAGTTTCATCTCAATTATTGTCTAAATATATAGATGTTTCTAGCGATAAAATTTGTGTACTTGAGAAATCACTTGGTCTATGTATTTTTGCTTTTAGTTCTCAAGATCCTTTTCCAGGATCACATGTAAATTTACTGATATATTCTCATTGATTTTCTGGAGAAATTGTAATGAATTTTTCAGCAAGCTTACCCACAACTATTTTTCAGCTAAAAAGTGTAAATATGAGCAAGAAATTCTTTTGCATTTTATTATTTCAACTAAAATTTCTTATATGTTTTCCTCGAAATTTCAGATAAATCGTATCTTTTCATATAAAATACTTCAATTAATCATAATATAATAAAAAATATTATTAGTTTATCACTTCCCCAAATCCAAAGTTATCGTCGGCCCTCTACTTCTCTTTCCCGTCTTTCCCGTCTTTCCCGTCTTTTTCGGCTTCTGACTACTACTCACACTTGCCCTCTTCTTATTCGACTCCTCACTGGCTTCCAACAGTGTCCCCATTTCCTGTATAAACGTCGTCACATTATTTTCCACTGCAGCTAATTTTTCACTTAATTGTGCGTTTTCTTCTCTCAAATCCTCAATTCTTTCAATCAATTCTTCTTCTT